>PNEQ01129032.1:0-14090 GCA_003012365.1 Medauroidea extradentata
GTTCTAATATGTTTAAACTTCTGGATCTACACACACCTAATCAATCGTTTCATTTTAAGTATGCTACGGGACATTTAGGACAAGCTACCTTGTGATTCTACTCTGCTATTGGTTTATGCTTACTGAATTGTTAATTGAATGGAAGTACTACAATCCTGCAGTTTTAGTCTCAACTCCAGTTTTGTTTATAACTATTGCGTTTAGTTCAGTGCAGTACTTCAAACACAGATTTATAATTGGGCGTCCCTAGGCATCTGCGTGCCCGAAGTATGTCATGAGACAAGGCCTTATGATGGAGAAGTGCCGGAATAACAAGGGCGGGGGAAACAGGAGATCCTTGAGAAAACCCGCAGGTCAGCGCCATCGTCTGGCACGATTCCCACATGCGAAAATCCGAGGATCAAACCCCGATCGCGGTAGTGGGAGGCGAGTTCTCTGACCACTCTGTCGCTGTTGCCCCTGCGTCATAGCAGGATCGACGGTAGAAGTAAACAGTCATAAGGTAGTTATAAAATCTCACGAGCTGGAGTAAGATAGGTCATATAAGTAGTTCGGGAAAGAGTGAGCACTAAATAAAGCCCTGCATTAGTTCTATTTTCAGACAATTCGTATCTTACCGCACCTAACGGCTAACGACAGGAAATGTCTGACCTCTCTGATCACGGCACTCGATGTTTGCGTGTGTAAGATAAATTTGTGTAGTCAGTAGGAACCTATAAAGTTAAATAAAGAAAATTATTAATTGTGTAAAAAATACAAGTATATTGATTTCGGTTGACTCTTTTTAGTATTGTATCTAAATAGGGAACTACGTGGAACTATATTGCGCAACTTCGCTGCCAACCATACAAGCAGTTGAGGTAACTATTGTTTATGTTGAGTTGAATTTTTAGTGCCCAGTTTATCCCGAACGACGTATATCAGTCACGTGACCAGGTTTTGAAGATCACAGTGATTGTGATAAATGAGGAGCGATGTTTCAAAACTAGACATTTCCAACATTTCCAATTTTACTGGAAAGCGAATAAAATTGATATGTTGTGATACTAACGGATATGAAAAAGTCAGGTTTGGTGTTGTACGTTATTGTACCTATAAAATTATGGCTATTACTATTACATAAGTCGTAATTAAATATCGTTTGCTGTTAAATGAAAAAAAAAATGAACATATCTAGTTCTGAAAGAGTGTTATGGATATGCTTGGCTTCAAAGGTTAGGAAACTGGTCAGAGACAACATTTACTAACTCTGTGTCTTCTCTAAATAACAGTTGTTGTGTTATTGTTTTGAATGCACAAATACTGTGTGAGGTGGACACGTATAGTTTTGAACTAATAGCACTTCATAATTAAAAACTAAGTTGTATTAGTATATGTAAACTTACCAACCTTATCTAGAAAATATATGAGATAATCTTCGGATTTTTGTAGGCATGTCTTGTTTTGAAAGTTTGCTCCCCAAATGACTGCGACGTTGTTCAGAGTTTTGAGACGGTATGAATAAATAAAACCTACATGTGTTTTACGTGTTATATATTATGTTACGAAATGCAACGACCTCAGCGCACTTTCCATATTCTTTTCGTGCTTGTTACTTCGATATTTTGAACATAGTGCAATCACCTGCAATTCGTTTTGGTTCTGCCAATGTGTACTGTTCACATTCTTTTTTCCCCCACGCAAAATACAGACTTTCGTCTAATAACAACTGCTCACCCTTCTCGAGAACAAGGTAGGGACGAGTATATCGAGCAGTTTCTCTCGTTACTTCTTTGACTCGTGCAAATTTGCTCTGGTCACTAGTTGCGCACATGAAGCTGACATTTTGCCTTACCCACTCTACCCTTGCGAGTTCATGTAAACGACTGCAGTTGCAGACAAGGCAATACGCGGCGAGACGCCACGCACTGGTGCGGGAGATTAAGGAGTTCTACATAGTTCAGCTATAAGAATCAGTTTAAAATTGTAGGTTTACGAAGATAATTTGCATAAATAAAAAAAAATAGCAAACTCAGACAATAGTTTTTGCCAACATTCCAATCAAAAATTTTTCTCGGGTAACGTATATTTAAAAAAAACTATCACTGATGACGAAACCTTGTACTTTTAAATGCGGCGCAACGAATCACGCCTAACAAAAGCATCATTTTTGTTGAATTAATTCATAAGCTGGCAAATATCATTATCTAGGTTTTTTGTTTTGTTGTTTTTCCATATTGAATTTCAAAAGCCTGTTGATTTCAATAAGTGTTTTTTAGCGTTTATTATCTAACAATCTCTCAGGCCCGTTCTACAGTGACACGCAAGCGCATACGTATCTCGAATACGCAAACGCAAACCACTCAGCGTGTGTTCTGCAATGGGACGCAAGTGGACACGGATACGCATCCGGAAACGAAAGAGAGTTGGTCAACTCAGAACTCTTACGTATCCGTGCTTGCGTTTAGCCAATATCAATCGAGCATTGCGTCTTTCGCAATCATTTTTGTTTACAACACTTTTGCATTTTGATTTTTCGTGGTTAATAATTAAAGTCGCCTTCGTACACTGTATTTACTATTGTTATTTGTGACTATAATACTACGGAACACTTTCCGAATGGTACCATGTAAAAATTAAACATACGAAAAAAATCTGATTTGCAAAATACTGACTGTTAATTATTCTGTTAAAACTATGTGACTGTTAACATTTATATTGCTATAGAAGATACTTACAGACCTTCCTACAATATTTATAACATATCGACCTACAAATAAATGTAAAATTAATTTTTAATAATGTCTGAAATTTTAATTAGAAATGCTTTATTTTTCGTTTCATAGGTTGCAAGTCCGTACGTTTACGAATGCGTTGTCATGCATTGTAGAATAGAAAATGTGTTTCACTCCGTGTGCTCGTTTCGTTTGCGTGTTACGTGTCCGCTTTCTAACGTTTCCGTTTCACTGTAGAACGGGCCTTAAAGCTTGATTCACACCAACACTTAATACGTATGTGCTCACGTTAGACATAAGGTTTTTGGGATTCAGTTCAGAATACAATTAAATTACTATGTGCAAAAAAGTTGTTTTCTTAATCTTTAATGCGAAACAACTGCAGTAAATTATGGGACATAATAGTTTTTGAACAAGACAAATAAAACAATTTACGACCAAAATAGAATGCATTAAAAACTTTACTAACATTTAATTAGGCGTTAAATGCTTACGACTACGTAAAGCTGGATTCATAACCAACAATTAGCGTACGTACGTAAGATAGGTGAAGCCCGATTCATAATGCGCAGTCGGCAGTCAGCAGTCGGCAGTCCGCTGTCGGCTGTCAGAGATTAATATGTACCTTAAGATATGCCCAGCAAACACAAAGGGTACAAACCGGAATCGGGCCTCCGGCTTGCCGGAAAAGTAGACAGCGGGCCGATGTCTTTTGCCGGAGTCCAGCCGATGTCTTTTTGGACCAGCCGCAAACAGTTTGCCGTCAAGTCAGAAAGACACCGTACCGATTCCGGCAAGACGTCAAAAAGACATCAGACCAACTTCGGTAATATGTCTTTCAGGACACCAGCCCGATGAAGGCTTGATGTCTTTACAGGCACTGAACTGGCGACTGCTGGATGTCTTTCAGGACACTGGACAGTCAACGGCCAGATGTATTTTGGGACACCAGAAAAGTAGCAGCTGGATACTTTTCAGGGCACCAGACTGGTAGTGGTTAGATGTCTTTCAGGACACAGTACCAACAACAGCTGGATGACTTTCACAACACCAAAACTGATGGCGTGGACAGCTACTGGTAAGATATCAAATAGATGTCTTGCCGTTAGCAAAGAACATGGAGGGCCGGTGTCATAAAATCAGCAGGCCGGTGATGGCTGAGCATTGGAAAAGACACTGGACCGTTGACGGCTGAGTGTCGGAAAAGATACTGGGGCGTTGATGACTGAGTGTCGGAAAAAAACACCGGGCCGTTGAAGGCTGAGTGTCGGAAAAAACACCGGCCCGTTGAAGACTGAGTGTCGGAAAAGACACCGGGCAGTTGAAGGTTGAGTGTCAGAAAAAGACACGGGACCAGTGATGGCTGAGTGTCGAAACTTGAAGGACAGGAGATGGCCAAACATCAATATAAATGTATTTCCAAAAAGTTTCACAAGCATGTTAAAAATGTTTTCTCTAGCATTTCGCCCACGTCACCACGTAGGGCCTACCTGATGTAATCGTACAATATTAAATTTTGATGTTGCATTAATAGAATGTGTTGTGCTCGAACCAGCATTCTTCCCATTCGTAGTCCATTGTGATAACCACTACACTACACTACACCACCTTGTTGAATTTAGACACGAAACTTATCAACTAGTAACTCTTCGAGACATACGGCTGATTTAAGGATGAGTTTGCAGACAGGTAGTGTATGCTGGGTTTGCTTATTGTTGATCAGTATTCTATTTAACACAAAACCATTGAACTAGTGCCTTGTGTCAGTAATACAGTCGGAAATGATTCATTTATGTACACAAGTTGTTAACCATCGAAATGCAAATAGCATTTTAGTGTTCGTTCAATATTTCTAAAGTATCGTTAAAAATTCCTTAAACAGACCACAGATCAGTATCATTCCCGCAACATACAACCATGTGTCATAAAACTGACATCTAGTGATTGTCAATTTAATGACAGTAAATCTGTGTCTGGGAAAAGACATAATGCCGGTAATGGGCCAGTAACATTTTGGCGATAGTTTTTCGAGTGTCATAAAACGGTTGTATTTTTAATGACAGCTACTTGTGTCTGAAAAAAAAAAAACATCATGCCACTATCGGGCCTGTATCTTATTGGCGATAGTTAGGCGAATGCCATATAAAAGACATCCAGTTGTCTTTTTCAATGACAGTAAATCTGTGTCTGGGAAAATACATCATGCCGGTAACGGGCCGGTATCTTTTTGGCGAAAATTTGACGAGTGTCATATAAAGGACATCCACTGGTTGTCTTTTTAATGATAGCTTACCTGTGTCTGGAAAATGACACCTTGTCGGTATCGGGCCTGTATCTTTTTTGCGATAGCGGTTTAAGTGTCGTACAAAAGACGGCGGGCCACTCTCTGTTTAACGACAGCAAACCGGTGTCTGGAAAAAGAAAATCTGCCGATAAGTGGCCGAATTCTTTTGATTAAAAATTGGTTGAGTGGCTGGTGTCTGTTTAGTGACTGATGACTGGTGTCTGGAAAAAGACAAGAAGCCGGTGTTGGCCCGCTGTCTTTATGTGTTCTGCAGACACTGGAGGATAGTTCAGACAGCGGGCAGACGTCTTGCCGACAGTTTGTGTTTGCTGGGTGTGTATTCACAATGCGCAGTCCGCAGTTCAGCAGTCGGAGCTCGGATATGACGTACTTTATCTATGACTGCTGAACTGCCGACTGCCGAAAAATTCTAACCAATCAGGCGTTACTCTCGAAATCACATGATGAAAGTAAATATTCTTTTAGAGATTTTCTATGCTTCTAAAAGCAAACTAAGCAGTTTTTACAAATTTAAAAAGCATACATTCAAAACATGGGCAATTATTAAATAGCAGGTTTTTAAAAATAATGCAAAAACATCATGACGGCTGCTGGACTGCACATTGTGAATTGTATTCGACTGCCAACTGTCGGCTGTCGACTGCTGACTGCGCATTGCGAATCGGGCCTGCCCAACTCAGCCACGATCGTACGCCCGATACATGGTGATATGAATGCTTGCATGCACACTCAGTGTATCTACTTTCATAAGTAAGTACGTGTGCTAAGTGTGGGTTGTGAATTCAGATGTTAACGTGGCAAAAATGCATCAGTCCTCGCCCGGCGCATGGACAGTGTTGCAGCATGTTACGAATACTCTTCTTTACTCTAGAACTTATAATTTATCCCTATTATATATATCTACTAAAAGAACGCATACTTAAAACTATGCTTCTATAATTTAAAATATTTAGCAAGCTTGTTAGAAACATGATATTCGGGCCTCTCAAAATGGCTAAAAACATGTTTTTTACACTACTGAAAATACCACCTGAATTCGTTAAGAGGGCGTGGCACATAATTCAACGCTAAAAGAATTATCCTATAATTGTAGAATTCTTGAAGCCAGTTAGCGAATCTTAAACAATAGAAGTCCTAGACAATAGTTTCAGCCAACGTTTTAAACAAAATTGTTTCCAGTGTTACGAACTTCTGGGGCACAATCTCTGACGCCGGAACCTCGTGCATTTGACTGTGGCGCAAGAGATTACGTTTAACGAATTAGTAAATCTGGATAAATATTTACTCATAAAGTTGGCAGATACCATTATCTAGGATAGTCATTAAGTATTTTATCCATATTAGCTTCGAAAAAAAGCGTAGAAATCAACTGATATTTCAGCGTTTATTTATCTACCTCGCACTCTTAAGTTCAAAACGAGATGCATGCGTTGGACGTTAATTCTTTCATATTGTCGCCGCTTAAAGTTCCATAGGAAAAAGACTACCACGGAAATCTTCCACACTGAAAGATACATTTTGTAGGAAGTGTTCCCTGCCAAATTATATTGTGGTGCACATAAAACAATTTGTTGGTGTCCACAATATTTTAGTGCTGCCAGGAAAATGTTTTGGTAACGAACTTAAATTTATTTACCAGGACGAATACCAAAAAAATATTTTGTATGCGCCATAAAATATTTTTTTCCCGTGCACACCAGTTTGGTGCGCTGTGAATAGAGGCGATATGCTACTCGTTGAGCGTGTTACTCTGACTCTTATAGCTTTGCTGTTGCCACGCGTCAAACGGGGAAATTTGAAACCTGTACACACTACTATTAAGAGATATGTGGTTTATATTGACGGTTTTTTTATTATTTATAATGAGAATCACAAATGCACGCTTAAATCACTAGAATACATCCAAGATAAAGAGCGTTCCCCTAATTTATATTGGTAACACATATACAGGTTTTTTTTTTGTGCTTGCAGCTATTTGTTGAACTTCACATCTTCCTGTAGAACACTGTTACATTCAAAATACTTGCAATTACCTTTATAATCAGCACACGTCTTTCCAACTTCAAATATGTTTGTCGTCCTTAAAACGCGTACGATCATAAATGATACATCTGTGGTGCAAGAACCCTGTGGGAAGGGGAGGGGGAATAATATAAGGGATATATCTCCCCCTTTTCGTGTACAAAGTAATAATCCCTGCTAAGTAAAATTACCGAGTGTATTTTTTTCTGACGTGACGAATTCTTGGTAAATATTAAAATTACACTTGTTAGAACTTAAACCTTTTTATTGAGGTTAAAATGCTTTAGAAACACATTGAACCTCGATATTTCAAATTGTCCAGAATTTTTACCCCCGCCCTGTTGAAAGTTGTTCCGATACGTACGTAATTTGTTGGTGTTGTTTAAAGTAATATGGTATACACACCTTAAATTATTTATTTATTAAATGCCTTTATTTAAAATGGTGAAGTGAAGACATTTAGCCTTATATTACACACACACACACATATGCACACTCTTTATATCTGCTCCTGTCTTCACAAGGCTTCCCATTTAACAGACCCGGTGCATTCCACAGTTACTAAATGGACGGGAAAATATACGCAACAACAAATATCCACCCAGCCTTTCCTAAAGCCTCAACAAATATATAATCATCAGCCGTGTATACACAGGGCACGTATTTACTACCGCTAATGTCGCCACGAACCTTCGTAGCAAGTGACTGGAACTTCAAGCACACTGACTGGCACTTCAAAACAAGCAAGACAAGCCGGCACAACCGCAGTCTACACGCAGCAAAAACATAAAGAGACATAACAAATATGATACTACCTACATCGGATGTACTAAAGAGTGTTTCAATAAGAAGAACATATTCAAATACTACCTGCACACAGAATTGACGCTATCAAGACTAGTATATGCTTGTAAATATGAGGAAACAGTACTCACCCTATACGCACACTATAAAAATATTACTTTTCCACAACACACACTTTGTTTGAATACGAGTCATTGCAAAGTGGCATTGTCACCTAGGGAATGTTGATTTAAAATGTTAAGTAAAGTTAACAACAGAATTGCGTTTCTATTCAAATAGTTCAGTAATTTTTTTGTAGAATTGATTGTTGCTTTCTTATGAAAAGCTTTTCGTCGAATAAAATTCCAACAAAAAATTAAATAACATTTTTCCATTACACTTTAAACTATTTTTTTTTTTGCCAACGCTACTTTGCCGTGGCTAATATTGAAACCAAAAATGTGCTTTCAGTTAGCAACATCCTCACATAAGAGTTTTAAGAGCACCATCTGGCTGCAAATTTGTTGCGTGTCCGAGCAAGAAACAATAAGGATGATTCAGGCATGCTTATCACCTACGCCATAGTTTCTACGTGCACGGCAATGGCATAGCGTACGGTATTTCTTTGCTTCATTCAAATTTTCTGTGGCGACGTATCATTTGATAGATTATTAATACAGATAAATCAATTCTGCATATTTTAGAAAATCTAGCTGTCAAATTTTCTAACTAAAATGTAGCATTAAAAATGCCCCCACGTCCTTTTTTTTTTTTTTTTTTGCAGTTTTCATATTCAATGAATGACCAATATAAGCACAGCTAGAAGACGAAAACCACAATTTCGACCAATGAACATTTTTAATGTCAAGAGCGTGCGGTAGATAAATAAACGCTGAAAACACCAGTCGAAATCTACACGTTTTGAAAGTCAATACGGAAGAAAACTACAAAACAACGATCTTAGACAATGAAAATGGCCAACTTTATGAACGAACATTTGTCTAGAGTGACGCATTTGTTAAACATGATCTCTTGCGCCGCAACTAAATGTGCGAGATTTCGGCGGCAGATATTGTTCTTCAGAAATACGTTACACGAGCAAAACTTTTGTTCAGATAGTTGGCAACAGCTATTGCCTAGGATTGCTATTGTTTTATTTTTCATAATGGCTTCAAACCTACAATTTCAAACTGATGCTTTCAGCGCTGAATAATGTTCTAGGTCCCCTTAGATACACTTAGTTTGGCGAGAAAATTAAAAATATGAATCGATTTTTAAATATTAGGTGTAAGACAAAATCTTTCCACTCCGTTTGACGGTCAAGTGCAACTGACTCACAGCTACAAAAAAAAAAAACTGAAACGCAAAAAAGTCTGTCGCTGTTCTTGAAACCAACTATATATTAATTATTGAGGATTACGCGTATACTAATCGGCTACTATGCTGCAGTCCCGCTACTCACTCGCGATATGCAGGTTGTCTACACGCCGGCCAACTAGGCGAAATTCTCAGGAATGTATGTTCGAGGAAGAAAAACCGTTCATCACAAGTAGACTAACTGCATAAACACTGGAGAGAGATGATATCGAGGAAAATACTGTTGGCTAGTTTAAGTATTCACTAAAACTCGGGATGTCAGACGAAACTACGACTAGATATTTGTCTGCTCTCCACTCTTTCAAATCTTCTGAAACGTGAAACTGTATTATCATACATCTAATCACAGCCTGCAAAGAACATTCTCCCTGCAGTGTGGCCCTTCAAACGGCTGATCAGAATCATTCTGGAAGCCACACGTACAGTAGGCTGCTGTTGTCATACTTTGAATTACCTTTGATGTGCAACAGTTGTTCAACACAGTCCACCATTTATGCGAGACCACGATCTCATATTTAACATCATTCCTAAATACAACTTTTCCTAAATTCCTAATACAAATTGGGCATAGTAACGACATCCTCACTGCAACCCAGTATGTATATAGTAAAGCTACCACCCTCCTTTCAGCCCATCCACCTATCACGAACATGATGACTCAAAATTAACCAGAACATTCTTGGATGCTTGAACGTCGTCGAGATGCAGCGCTGTTGATCCTTGGCGAGGAATGGAACAGAATTAACGTTGATGTTGGCAACACTGGCGTATGCCGCCCCGGTCATAGATAATGTCGACACGCACGGCATATTTCGTAAATATTTGGCAGTCCACAGATGATGTCTGCCAATCAAGTACATGACTGGCATAGCAGGCGACTCCAGGTCACGTGATGAGACAGCCAATCAGAGCAAAACCCAGCTTGGTGGCGGAGCAGATAGATACACAAGTCTCGTCGAGAAGGTGTCTACGAGAGGTCGGGAGTTCTTCAGTTGCCACCGCCATGAGCGGTTCGGTTTTTTTGGATCTGGTGTCGGGAATTTGGCGCATTGAGTGTTTGTGATGTTCTGGAAGTTTCTAGAGTTGAATGGAGTGTCTTGTTAGTAGATGTTTGTTCCTTGTTGAAATTCGTTATCTGATATTGATTATACCTTTTGGTCATGGGGCCACTTAAATAAATAAATAAATAAATATATATATATATATATATATATATATATATATATATATACACACACACACACACACACACACACACACACACACACACACACACACACACACAACGTGTCCCAGAACAAACGGGCACCATTGTTGCATCTGAGAGAAAATAAAAATCTAAGAGGAAATGTCCTCTACCACTGTCTGATCAGATGCACCAATTTAAGTAGTTCTGAATTAAAATAAGTAGCCAATCAGGTGAGCACAATTATTCGCACTCGCCCATATTAGTACGCGTACTGACGTACCTCTTGCGTTCGCTCTCGCTGTCACTAATCACTCCCCCTCCACGTTTTCTTGGCGCTGTAGAGCTCACCTGATTGGCTACTTATTTTAATTCATAACTACTTATCGGTGCGTCTGACCAAACAGTGTTAGAGGACATTTCCTCTCAGATGCAACAATGACGTCCGTTTACGCACACTGCCGCTTTCAACCCACACAACCCACAGCAGCTGCGCAAATACTAGGCAACAGTGAATAAGTAAATGTAAAATAACATCATACATGAGAATCACCTCATATGATAATTTTTGTACACACAAAATCTGTTAAGGTCATTTACGTGCTCATTTAATTCGTCACATGAGCACTATGACCTTTAACAGTTTTATATGACTAATACATGCCTCCCTAACACTTCAGAAGCACGACAGAGCCCGTCTAGTTGGTACAAAATTAACTGCTCTAAGATTTTTTTCTTTAGTCGCCCACGGGCGTTGAGACTACTATCATCTCTTATCGCGCCACCTCGACACCTCGCCATGGCGGCTAGTCGCGTCATAGATGTACACTTGTTACGTCTGACATACACCATGACGAACTGACAGTTCACACAACTACACACTTGGTGCAGTCATTTTCATCTTCTCTCATCACTGGCTTAGCTTCCGACACTATGTACACAGATATGCAGATGCTGCCACTCTCACAGGCTGAAAGCATAACTGAAAAGACGTGTACAGCAACTAAAATAATGCATTCCTTAAGAGCCATTTATAACAGGAAACAAATAGATGTACATGACTGTTTGGTGGAACAAGGTACTTCCACCATTTATTTACTATACAGGGTGCAGCAACCTGTCACCAGTCTACCTGTGTCCAAACGAGGTTGGGTGTAGACTAGCGTGAATGCACGCTGTCGATGATGACCGCTAGAAGCGCTGATGATGTATCCCAACTTTCACTTAGAATCACAAAGTTCGAATGACATAAATTATTTTTGTACAGGAGAGTAATTACGATTAAGTGTCTCTTTCTGCTCATACATTAGCATATTTTGCCACTGTGACTATGCTCATAATTAGGCATGCATTATAAGGTGGTGTACAAACTAGTGAGACATTGTCACTTTGTGAATTGTTTACATTGAACTCAGATGTGTGCATGTTACATTGAAAATAAAAATACCATAAGAGATAAAAATTAATCAAAATGTACACAAATTACACAGGTACATGTTAATGAAACGGTAACAGCCTGATAGTAACAAAACTTAGTTCATAGTATGTGATGCACATTAAAATGAAAGGTGCAACAATGCCCTGAAGTTTGTGAACTGAACAGGCACCTTCCCCAATGTAAATAGGTACGTATATAAATTTGTAACCTCCTTTTATTTAGGTTGATTTAATCACAGCGATAAAAGTACGTGTGGTGGTGTTCTCTGAATACATTTTTAGGCTAGGGCTTTATAATGTACATTGTTTAACTGATAATTGCCAGGAAGGATGCCAGTATGTTTCGGAAGCCATGCGAAGGGAAACGACACAGTAACTGGTAACATATCACGCTAAAAAAGAAATTTCAATACATTATTTAAATTAAGTTGACAGGTGAAAATTTAAATGTATAATCTTTTATTATTATTTTGCCTTCATGTTTGGTTTCTTCTTGCAAAAGTCTGTGCAATTTATCTACGTAATTAACTTTTTGCTGCATTTTGCTTAGTTTTGGATTTTTGGGATATCTTTAGATTCATAGTACAAATGTTCAGTTTAAGGTGTTTCCTAAGGAGGTAGGTTTCGGGGTGCTGATGGGTACGTCACATTGTCCGAATTTCTTGGAATCTCTTTGGTTGGTAGTTGGCCATTATACTTGTATGCATCAGATATTGCTCAGTGGAACATTTCCCGAGGGGATGCAAAATTGGTCTCCAATTCTAAATAATTTGATTTTTTTTTTTTTTTGATATCTGAAATTTACTCAATTAGTCACCTGTAACCTTTTGTGTAGCTTATTTTAAAAATCATTTTAGATCATTAGTATGTATAAATCCCACACATCGTACCATCACCTAACATGTTCCTCAGGAAGGAGGCGTTCAGAAAAAGATTCAACTTGGATGTGGTTGACACGGCTGTTGAATATAAGTTGCAGAAAGGGTGAAGTACAGAAGTGGGGCTGGGGTTTGAGGCATCACAGGTGGTGGCCTGCCTACTACGAACTCTTATATGGCCGGTGCAGAAATTTTAATTTTTTTCACTTGGTGTTGGGAAGGTGAGAGGTAGAGGGTTAAAAGATTGGTCCAACTCAGTAATTGGGTGGTATATAATTATTTTTTGTCAGTTAAATGTTAAGGTTTGGGAATGATAGTCACTCCTAAGTTCATCCTGTGGAAACCAGTACCAGGTCCGTTTCGTATGCTGTTGTAAACTCTCAAGAACAGCCAAGCTATAGCTAGGAAATAAATAAAAACACAAATAACTGTATTTTATTTGGTAAAACATCCCCACCCATTAAAGACAGAAAGTAAATTTCCATCTCACATAACTAATGAACTATTATGGGACGACGACATCAAAAATGTTTTAAAACTTCAACAATCTTCTCTTCACTACATGAGGATGCAGACACATCAAAATTTTATGGTGCCCAAACAGAGCTGCCTCAACAACATCTAACGTCTTAGGATGCAGACGTGTCACAAGTTGTTTGCATCAACTGCTACACTACAACACTTCCCTCCACTTAGCACTTCGATATTAAACACTGGTTGACCGCTGAGCTGATCACACACACACTGGGTGATGGTGATGGGTGGTACACAGGGAAAAAGTGGGAAGGGGACATGAATCCATGTTGTTTGTAGGCCCTCATGTCAGTGTATGAAGCTACTCAACATGAAAATGGACAAAACTATTATTACAACGATTTGGTAGCTTGTAAACAATATTGTTAACGCAACCATTTTCGTAACAAAATGTATAACTTAATTTAAGAATTGCTAGTTTTACAACTAGTATCAAATGCACATCATGTACTCTTTAAATTATTATATAACAAAAAATACTGTACATACAGTAAAACCCCTTTATAACTATCCATTTTATTACTGCTACCTTTCTTTAACAACCCTTTAGTCGAGAACCGTGGGATTGGAAAATAGGGGTTTCACTGTACAGAAAAACACCTTTATAACGACAGCCCCCATATACGTAATGACTAATCCTTAAGCATTTTTCATCTATTGTGACGCGTCCCTCTCTGCGTCTCCTGTGTGTTTTCTATGGTCTATTGTTATTGTAGTGGGTGTTGAGGTTATGTTACGACACGTGCTCCGGATAGCTCAGTTTGATTTAACTTAAGGGTTGACTAATCATCGTGACTTCATCAATAACCACTCACTCAGTCAACGGTTGATTTATTTTTTCTGTATAACTCTGA
>PNEQ01129033.1:0-14090 GCA_003012365.1 Medauroidea extradentata
GGAATTTGTGAAGGTGCGGTGCGGAGTTATTAAAGTTTAACGTAACATTTCAAGTCTGTTCACAATACATCATGGGAATCCATGCCATCGCACACAACTACCAGGTAACCTCCATTAAACTATAGTTATGCACTAGGCGAAAGTATGTCCATGGAAATTTCCACTCGGGAAAAATACTGCGTCGTAACCAGAAACGTTAGCTGCCGCTGATGTCAAGTTGACACCGTCACAATGCTTAGCCTGCCTATCATAGTTACAGAACGACCCACACATGCGTCTCAAATAGCCTCTGTGGGGTAAGGCGATCCTCTTTCTCCTCGTGGTACCGCTGGCACAGCCAAAGAGGACAACGCCGAAAGGACGGGGAGAAATCCCAGTGTCTAGCTCCTTGAGCAAGAGTCAGACGAAGAAAAGGACTTAGGGGTCAGGTTGGGAAATAGAGCGCCCGCCCGAGCCTGAGAAGAATGGAGAAGAGAAGAGGACTTTGTTGGTGGTCATCCCCCAAAGAAATCGAATCGGCCCCAGGACACTCGGGTGGAGAAGCTTGGCTGCTCTCCCGTCGCTGGAAACCCTTGTCTAGCCTACCCTCTTGCACTGTCAACATCTGAAAAAGTGCTGCCGTCCGCCGCTGGTAAGAGAGAGGTGTGCAGACATGCTATGTGTGTGTTGTTGGGGCTACCCCCCCTTCAACTTTGCTCAACAACAGGTACAGATAGATAAAATAAGCCTCGGATGGGGGTGAGCCCAAGCAGTGGCGCCCCCAAACAAAGGACGAGGGCCGGAGTTGCATCACAACCTCCGGCCGACAACATGCAAGAACATCAGCATGAGGGAGAGGGACAGCAGGCGAGTCTGGCAGAGAGATGTGAGAACTGTGGAGTCAGTCTGGCTGATCGGACCCTGCCGCTCCGGCGAAAGAACAGGCGGAGGTGTACGAGGCCAAAGCCCAATCCCGAAGGCAAATTCACCTGCCAGCTTGGCTGTGCTGCCGTCAGTGTCACGTAGGCCGGGATCCGCCAGCATGAAAAGAGGGAGCATCCTGTAGAGTATAACCGGATGGACTCCCAGCTGGCGGATGAGAGACAGGCAACATCTTGAAAAGCGGCTGCGTACACTAGTGAGGAGTTTGATGAGATGGCCCTGATTAAGGTAACTTGCGGAGAAGGGATGAAGCAGAAGGACATAGTCCAAAGGATGGTAAGCGAGATCGGAAAGAGAACTGCTGAAGCATATGCGAAGGCCTGCAGGAAGCCAATATATCAGGACATCTTGGAGCAGACGAGGCAGAGAGAGCAGCGTGCGGAAAAGAGTGAGAGTGGAGAGAGTGGAAGTGGGACCAGTGAGAGCAGTGAGAGTGGACAGGAAGAAGGACCCGAGGAGATGGATATGGACCCGTACGAACTCCCCAAAACGTTGGAGCCAGAGTTCTTGACCTGGCTATGGAAAGCAAAGGACAAAGTCACCCCGGAGATGAAGAGGATAGTGCATAGCTACCTCGAATCTCCCACATGGGAGCCGACTGAAAATCTGATCGAAGGGTATCTCGCAGAGATACCTAGAGAGAAGAAACAGAAGAAGGCGAACACCAGAAGGAACAAAAGGAAGGGGTGGGGGAAGACGGGAAAGTTGAAGTCAACTCGGTCAAAACGGAGAGCAAAGGAATTTGGTGAGTTGCAGCACCTGTACTGGACACATCCAGCAGGCGCTGCTGCACGGATCCTGGACGGAAAGAAGGACGATGAGGGACCAACACCTTCCCTGGAGGAGTTTGTGGCGGAGTACGAGGGGATTTTCAGTGTGCCAGAACTCTCCCCGAAGGTGTGCAGGCCGGGTGATGGCAACAATAACTTCCATACGCCCATCACGGAGGACGAGCTGGAGCGAGCCCTCCGACAGCTGAAGGACACTGCGGCGGGTAGAGATGGAATAACGAGGACGGACTTGAGAGAAATGTGCAGGATGGATCTCTTGACGCTGTACAACAACATCTGGGGAAGCCGATGTATACCTAAGGTATTACAAAGGAACCGGACAGTGCTTTTACCAAAGGGAGGAGACCAGTCCCTGACCAAGAACTGGAGGCCGGTGACGATCTCCAGTATGGTCATGAGACTGCTCAACAAAATCGTGAACGAGCGCCTGGAGGCCAACATCGAGCTGAGCGGAGCCCAGCGGGGATTCCGGAGACAGGACGGACTCATGGCCAACACCACCATCTTGGAGGCCGTGATGAAGCAGCACCGAGCGTCGGGGACGCCCATGGTCCTTGTCAGCATGGATCTGGCAAAGGCGTTTGACCGGGTATGTATCCAGTCAATCGTCCGAGCCCTCCACGCTGCCGATGTCAGCAGGGATACCATCGAGTACGTGAAGGCAATGTACTCGGGTGCGACCACAGTCCTGGAGTTCCGGGGGCAACGCTCGAGGGAGATGGAGGTCAACAGAGGAGTGCGACAGGGTGATCCGACGAGCGGATTTCTCTTCAACATGGTCTTGAACCCATTTCTCGAGGCCATGGAGAAGAGAGAGGGAGTCACCCTGGGTGAACAACAGGTAAAAGTACTGGCCTTTGCTGATGATGTTGCAAGGGATCTATCTGTCATGGAGGGGCACCTGGAGTTGCTGGAGCAGTTCTTAGCGAAGAACTGCATGGAGTGTAATGCTGCCAAGTGCCGGGCGTACCAACTTCTACGTGTGCCTGGGACCAGACGTTGCTACGTGGAGACCAGGCCGAAACTGCTCATCAGCGGACATCCCCTGCCAACAGTGGATGTCGACGCGCAGTTCCGGTACCTAGGACAGCAGTACACAGCATCAGGTGCGAGGTCAATCAACTACAGAGACCTCGCCCCGCTTCTCCAGAGATTGAAAGCAGCCCCCCTCCGCCCATGGCAGAAATTGCGCATCCTCTCTCAATTCCTAATCCCACGGCTTTTCCATCGTCTGCTCAACATGGATGTCACGAAGAAGAAGCTGACCGATTGCGACCTGAGGGTGAGGGAGTTTGTGAAGAGCACGCTCCATCTACCGAGGACCACGCCAAACGCCTATCTACATGCGCCGATAAGATATGGAGGCCTTTCCATTCCGTGCCTCCAGCATCAAGTCGGTGCATGCTACATGGGTCGTTTACAGAGGATCCAGACAACGGGAGATCCCCTTGTGCTCGCCGCCCTCGCCCGGACAATCCATTCAGGCCCGTCTCGCCAAGATCGTTGGAGATGCCGGCGTCACCAAGAAGGCATCACAGAAGTATTGGAAGAAGGAGCTACACTCCACTGCTCTGGGTAATGGTCTGGTGCACGCTACCTCGTTGGGAGGCAGGTGGATTTCTGAACCCCCCGGCCACTGGAAGGGGAGAGACTATTGTGATGCTGTCAAACTACGCATCGGCCTGCTTCCCACTGCTGGTGCTCCATGGGTAAGAGGAGATGCTGCAAACTGTCGGAATGCCAGTTGCAGGAAACGTGAAACTCTGAGTCATGTCCTGCAACATTGCCCTGTCTCACATTTCAACAGGATAAAGAGACACGATAAAGTGAACAGCCTCCTCGCCCACAGCATTCGAGCCACGGGGGTAACAGTGCACGAGGAGCAGCACCTCACGGTGGAGTCGGGTCGCTACATTCCTGACCTGATTGCCATCCGAGGCGATGCTGCGTACGTGATCGAGACCACGGTGGCCTGGGAACATCACGCCTCACTGGAGCGAGCCTACGTACTGAAAAGGGATAAGTATAACACCAAGGAGGTAAGGGACACCATACAGAAAAAGTATGGTGTCAAACATGTGAGAGTGGATCCCTTTGTCGTAGGTTGCAGGGGCACGTGGTACAGAGGAAACAGCAACATCACGAGGGGACTCCAGCTCACTCCTGCGCTGCAAACAGTAATAACAACGTCAGTGTTGCAGCATGGAGCCTCCATCCACCGGTCATTCCAGGCTGCTGTCTGGAGAACCGGTGGAAACGCCAGGGGGCCGGGAGGAGCTGGACAACCAGGATAGACAGCGCCGCCAGGAGCAGGAGAACGCAGTGCTGTGCTCGGGACGTGGGAGAAGAACAGGAAGTATGCGAGGCGGAGTGGTGAATGTGTCATTCCGCATCGCGTACCAAATGTTACAGATGTCGTCACCAACACCTGACGTGGAGAAAGTAGGGGAGATGGACATCGCTGCTGCCGTGGCCGAGGGTTGCGAGGACGCAGCCCCAGATGTTCCAGCCCGCCCAACACCCGAGGACGTCGCCTCCAACTCTGATGTGCTGAGATGGAGGCCGATCGCCTTCGTCAGATTTGGGATGGAGGAGGTGCGCCAATGGTGGCGCAAACCTCGTCGACGGCAGCGGGATGTCGAGAGATGGGCCCGCCACTGCATGCGCTGGGGGGCAGGGGAGACGGAGGAGACCTCGGTGGCTGCGGGAGGCGAGGCTGCAGACGTGGATGGAACACCGGTCCTGGACCCCTCCACCATCTACGAGGGGTTCGAGTTGGTGCTGCAGCTGTCACTGCTCGATCAACCCGCCTTGGCGAGAACAGCGCTCCAGTATGTGGTGAGAACCACACATCCACGCGGTACCAACATCCTCTATAGGGACACTACCTATATGATGATGTTGAAGTTGGCCGCCGAGAACTTTCCAACGGACCCGAAGACCTTGAAGTCCCTACTGGAGCAGGGACAGCCAGGCGGGGCATACCGATCGACTGGGACCTGGAGTACAAGGAGCAGGTGATTGCCCTGGGTCGTCGCACGATGGATTGGCGGAAGAGTTTTGACGACCAGGGCGGCTACAGGATCGTCCACCACTGAGCAGCACGCCCACTCACGAGGAGAATCCATAACCATCTGTCCCCCGGCGACAGGGGTGGCAAACGCCGATAGCAACGACCCCACCATCTGCAGGAGGGGTCGCCACCATCGCGGGAGCTGTCCTTGGAAATGCGTGTGTGTGTGCCCCGTTCTCCCTTAGTTTCTATGTCCTCCCACCATCATCCTTTAAGTCATTATAGTAAGACGCAGTGCAAGAGGCGTTCCTGTTTCCTGAGTGCGGTTAGCTGTTGGGCCCGAGGTTGGGACATGCTGTGGGGGGAGGGGGACCGCAAAGATGTCCCGAGGTCCCCCCCGCCATGAGTGAACTCCAGCCAGAGGTAGAGAGTGTCAGTGCCCGTGCTAGGGAAGTAGGGAGTGTCGTGAGACCACAGTCCACCAGGGTCGGGTGGCGGTAGGGAAGAGGTGGCCACGACTAGGCTTTGTGGACTCTATAATGTTCCCGACAGACTCGAATGCCAAGTAGCCACGGCTTGCTATAAGCAATTGTAGTGTAGTTAGTGTCTATGTGTCCTTGTCATTATCATGCTCTTGTTTCTATCTGTGTAACATCACTTTAAAAATGTACAGTGTTTATGTACTGTAGTTTCAGTCAGTAAATAGTTTCTAGCAGAGGTGGCAGGCGTATGTGCCACACTGCTAAGTTAGCAGAGGTGGCGGGAGTATCTGCGACGCTATTAATGCAGCTCTAGCAGCGAGAAATCTGCGACTCTAATAAGATAGTACAGCCGGCGGGAGTATCTGCGACTCTGTTAAGGTGAGAGCTGATCCCGGGGGTTCCTATCCTTGTTTCAGATGGAGAACACCACCAACGACGCCTGCAGGATGGACGAAGGTGCTACAGGGACACAGGTGGGAGAGCTTCCGCAGCAACTGGTGGTTGCTGAAGTCCACAAGGAGGGCCCAGCGAGAGCAGTGGGAGGGGATCTCGGTCGTCGTCGGAGCCCCCGCTGTTCAAGAGGGGTCCATAGTGAAGAAGTGGACGGAGACGACAACATCTTGACGCTGAAAGAAGTCTCAGACTCCGTCAACCTGACGGGGCTGCCGACCAAAGAGGACAACCCCCAGGTGGACTCCAAAGGACGTCTCCACATCTTCCTTCAGTGGAGGCCGATGGTGTTCATCCGGGAGGGGGCCTCGATCGTCTCCACCAGTGCGGCGGACGGCTCTCCCGCCTGTTCCGGGACCAGGAGAGGAGAATGCGGCAACAGGTGCGGCTGCGCGCAGAGGCCCCAGTCTTCGTCCCAGCGACGGAGAGAAAGGAAGAAGATGATGCGCCACCTTTCCCAGTCAACCCGTGCGACTACGCCCCAGATATGCTGACCCTGCAGATGGCCAGGCTGGAGGAGGGCCCCCTTCACCAAACCGCACTCCAGTACGTCGTGCGGATGACCCACCCAGGAGGGTCCTGTGTGAGGTACTCACGAACAGAGTACTGGATGCAAGTCCAGCTCGCGAGTGTGGGTCTACCAACCGACCCCCCTACCATCAAGAACTTGGTAGAGGAGGCAGGGAGAAGGAGGGGACTCCGGATTGACTGGGAGAAGAAGTACAAACAGCAGGTGCTTGCATATGGGAAGTTGGCATTCGACTACACCAGGTCGTTTGCCGACCAAGGTGGGTATCGGGTGGCGTACATCTAGCTAGCCCTAGTCAGCGGAGCTAGAGGGAGACGACGGTGGGGGTCGGGGATAGGGTCATGAATAGGAGCTTGGCCCTCTCCCCGGGTCCCGAGGGAAGAGAATCAGCATGGGGGCCTCTGCCTGGAGCTGCGCCTGTAGGACACCACCCCCCGCCAGTGGACCGTCGGAGTGGCAGACCGACGACGAATCTGGTGGGCCGCCCGAGGATTTCCACGGAACGACCATCGCAACAACATCGGCGAAATGTGATACCCTGGTCCCTGAGTGTCCCCCCTCAGCATCCTTTGTGTCCCTGTAAGAGCGCAGTGCAAGGCGCGCTATTGCTCAATTTCTCGAGTGCGGTCCCCACAAGGCGCCAGCGAGGAGGTGAGAGACACACCGGGGCCCCTGGGAAGTCACCTGCACGGAATCACCGCCAAGAGGTCCAAAGGTGGTTCTGTGGGAGGAAGCAACCTGGGGGATCCCTCTCACCCCTCATGTCTTAACTGCTGGCGTCCCAACGTAATCGCCGTGCCCACAGCCTCCAATGACATCGGGAGGAGTAGGGAAGCCTGTGGGATGGTGTAGGCTTTGGGACACTAACCAGCAAGACAGACTCTAGTGCCGACTAGGAATGGCTGGCTCGCGAGATCGAGCAAAGTGCATTTTGTATTCTTTCTGTTTGTTCTCTGTATCTCTGTTTTTTGTTTGTAACAGGACAAATCCTGTACAATGTTTAATTGCATGTACCTGTGTTAATGTGAATAAATATGTTCCTAGCAGAAGTGGCGGGAGTATCTGCGACTCTGTTAAGGCAGCACACGTGGCGAGAAAATCTGCAACACTTATAAGATACTACAGCCGGCGCGAGTATCTGCCACTCTGTTAAGGTAGCAGAAGTGGCAGGCGTATCTGCCACACTTTAGTTAGCAGAGGTTGCGGGAGTATCTGCGACACTATTAATGTAGCTCTAGCGGCGAGAAATCTGCGAATCTAATAAGATAGGACAGCCGGCGGGAGTATCTGCGACTCTGTTAAGTTAGCAGAGATGGAGGGATTATCTGCGACGCTATAAATGTAGCTCTAGCAGCGAGAAATATGCGACTCTAATAAGATAGAACAGCCAGCGGGAGTATCTGCGACTCTGTTAAGGCAGCACACGTGGCGAGAAAATCTGCAACACTTATAAGATACTACAGCCGGCGCGAGTATCTGCCACTCTGTTAAGGTAGCAGAGGTGGCAGGCGTATCTGCTACACTGTTAAGTTAGCAGAGGTGGCGGGAGTATCTGCGATGCTATTAATGTAGCTCTAGCGGCGAGAAAATCTGCGACTGTAATAAGATAGTACAGCCGGCGCGAGTATCTGCCACTCTGTTAAGGTAACAGAGGTGGCGGGAGTATCTTCGACGATGTATTCGGGTACAACCACCGTCCTCGAGTTCTGTGGTTAGCAGTCTATGGAGATGGTCAAGTGTGGCATGAAGCAAGGCGATTCGATGAGTGGCTTCCTCTTCAACATGGAGAAGAGGGAGGGAGTTACCATGGGAGACACTGCAGCCAGAAGGGATGGTGCAACGAGGAGTGATCTGAGACAGGCATCCAGACTTGATGTTCTGGGAATATGCAATGTTATCTGGAGGTTCCGAGGATACCTAGTGTATTGCAAAGGAACAGGACAGTGCTCTTACCAAAGGGAGGAGGCCAGTCGCAGAACAAGAACTGGAGGCCGGTAACGATCATCAGTATGGTGCAGCAGCTGTTGAACAAGATCGTCAACGCCAGGTTGGAGGACCACATCAGGCTGCACGAGGCCCATAGAGGGTTCTAGCAACAGGATGGGATCATGGCCACCACCACAATCATGGAGGCTGTGATCAGGGAGCACCGGGCAACAGGGAGGCTCATGGTCCTCGTGAATGTGGATCTGGCAAAGGCATTCGACCTCGTCTGTATCCAGTCGATTGTCCGTGCCCTCCGCACTGCTGATATTCACGAGGAGACCATCTACTACATCAGGGTGATGTATTCGGGTACAACCACCGTCCTCATGTTCTGTGGGCAGCAGTCTATGGAGATGATGGTCAAATGTGGCATGAGGCAAGGCGATTCGATGAGAGGCTTCCTCTTCAACATGATTCTCGACGACTTCCTGAGAACCATGGAGAAGAGGGAGGGAGTCGCCATGGGAGACCAACAAGTACGAACACTAGCCCTCGCTGATGACATGGTATTATTCGCAAAAGACATGCCAACTATGAGAGGACACCTGGAGCTATTGGAGCAGTTTCTAGAGAGGAACCCCGTGGATTGCAAAGCCGCCAAGTGCCGAGCCTACCAGCTACTGCGGCTGCCGAACACCAGACGCTGTTAAGTCGAGAGACTGTTGCAACTGTCCATCAAGAAGCATCCGATGCCGACGGTGGGCGTGGAATCGCAGTGCCGTTATTTGGTGCAGGTCTACACAGCACTCGGAACGAGGTCAATCAACTACCGAGACTTCGCCCAAAAGCTCCAGAGGTAGAGTCGAGGATCCTGTCTCAAATCCTCATTCCTCAGCTGTACCATCGCCTACTGAACATGGATGTAATAATGAAGCTGCAGACCTGTGACCGTCTGGTGAAGGATTTTGCGAAGTGCACCCTACATCTGCCATGAACGACACCCAACACGTTCCTGCATGCACCAATGAAGAGTGAGGGGCTGTCTATTCCGAGCGTACAGCACAGAATCGGGGCGTGCTATCTGGGACGCCTGGGAAAGAATGGTTCGACTGGAAACCCCCTTGTGCTCGCGTCTCTCGACTCGACGGCGGGCCAGACCATCCAGTTCAAGCTCCGGAACATCATGGGCGACATCGGAACATCTAAAGAGACGTCCAAGAAGTATTGGACATGTGAGCTCCACTCGAACGCCCTAAGGAATAGCCTCAGTAAGCGACCACCAATGGAATGCGGTGGATAGTGTACCACCCAGTCCCTGAAGGGGAGGGACTACTGCGATGCAGTAAAATCTACGCATTGGCGTGCTTCCCACCGCTGGCACTCCATGGGTTCAAGGAGAAGCTGCGAACTGTCGTAACGTGACCTGCAAGAAGCACGAAACGCTATCCCACATGATGCAGCACTGCCCAATATCTCATTTGGACAGAATCAAACATCACAGCAACAATTAACAGACTCCTTCCCACAACATTCGGGCCACTACCGTAAGTCACTGAAGAGCCGTGAATAACTGCAATCGGAGAGTTACAATCCAGATGTCATTGTCACCTGAGGAAGCGAAGCGGCTGTGATCGAGACCACGGTGGCTTGGCTGTGATCGACACCATGGTAGCTTGGGAGTGCCAGACCTCACTGGAGCATGCCTACGGCATAAAGATGACGATATGTAACACCGAGGAGATGAAGGTCACTATATGTACAAAGTATGATGTGGAAAATGTAGAGTTATTTCCTTTTGTCGTAGGCTGTAGGGGGACTTGACTGAGAGCAACAGCAACATCTTGAGGCGGTTCCGGTTACCTCCAGTGCTGCAGACGGTTATAACAACTTCTGTCCTGCAGCACGGAGCCTCCATCCACCAGACTTTCCAGGTTTTGGTCTGGAGGACCGGTGGCAACACTAGGGGGCCTGGAGGCCAGGGACAGCAAGGAAGAGACTGCCGACGGAGATAGAGGGGCGCATTAGACTACCATCAGGACCAGTGGAGAGAACAGGGGGTATGGAATGTAGGATGAGTAAATGTTTTCACCCCTCACCCCATCCACTATGTTACAGATATGATCCGGAACCCGACACCATCAACATATGCAGCATCAGCAGAGGCCATGGGGGAGCTCGCAGTGGCTACTGCCATCGCTGAGGGCTGCGAGGACGCACGACCCGCACGACCAAACACCAGAAGGAGGCACTCTACTCAGCTGGAGGCTAATCGCACCGCCCTCCAGTATACTGTACGGGAGATGCAACTGAATGGCTATCGTCTTGTACCGGGATAGCCAGTGCATGATGATGAAGCTTGCGTCGGACAACATCCGAACCGACCTAACCACCTTGAGACAGTTGGTGGAGGAGGCGTGTCGACGGAGGGGCTGGAAGATGGATTAGGTGACAGAATACAGAGATGCCGCGATTGCATTGCGATTTCAGTGCAGAGGAGCTCAACAGTGAGTTCTTAAGGCTACCTAGCTCACTTGACAAAGTCACGGAAGCTCGAACAATCAAATTTTTAAATGAAATACCTGAAAACAGTCAACATAAATTTAATTTTGCAAAAGTAAATGTAGTTGATGTTTATAAATCGATTAGGCGTATAAAATCATCAGCTGAAGGAACAGATATATTAGTACAAAAAATACTAGGATATATTGTAAACATACTGTAGGATTTATTTAACTTTTCATTAAGTCAAGCCGTTTACCCTATAACATGGACAAATGCCGAGATTCGCCCATTACCTAAGATGCTACAGCCCAAAAATGTTAGCGATTTTAGATCAGTAAGTATTCTCCCTTCATTGTCTAAAGCGTTGGAATTCATAACATTTCAGCAAATACATGCCCATATTAACAAATACAACTTCTTAACAGAATATCAGTCAGGATTTAGAAAATATCACAGCACTGCTACAGCGCTACTGAATGTTACGGATGATATTCGTCTAGCCATGGATAAACGTCAGTTACACTGCTCGCACTTCTAGATTTTTCAAAGGCCTTTAACAAGGTTAAATTAGCTAAATACTTTAATTTTTCTCGCGATTCTGTATGGTGGGTTGAATCCTATTTGGGTCGTAGATATCAGCATATTGTGTTCGGTGACCAGATATCGGTATGTTCTGCTGTTGAAACCGGGGTTCCTCAAGGATCAGTGCTTGGTCCTTTACTATTTTCATTGTATCTAAACGACATTATTACCTCACTTTCCCATTGCAAATATCATCTTTACGCAAATGACCTTCAAATATACTTATAATCAAAAGTAAACAGTTTAAATGAAACAATGGAATACTTAAATATGGATCTAATTTCGATATGTGCGTGGTGCAGGAAAAACAGCTTCCACATAAACCCAAATAAATCCAGAGCTATCTTAATTGGTACCATGAGACTTCTCAAGTCAGTTGATCGTGTTAGTCTGTATGTCAATATAGGTGACTCAGTTATTCCTTTTAGCAGACATGTCAAAAACCTCGGCGTTTACATGGACGAGACATTGAACTGGTCAATACAGTGTACTCATATATGTAAAAAATTTAACGGCTCCTTACACTCTTTAAGAAAGCTGAAACGTTTTCTCAAAGAAGATGTAAAAAAGTTGCTGGTACAATCACTTCTATTACCACATTTCAATTATTGCGACATTTTACTTACGGATATAAATGAGAATTTAATGGCTAGGTTACAAGTACTTCTGAACTCATGAGTTCCATATATTTTCAATTTGAAGAGACGAAATCAAGTCACACTGTACTACAAAAAACTGAACAGGCTGCGTTGAAAGGAAAGGCGAAAATTAAATTCCCTGGTATTGCTGCATAGAACTCTTTCTTATACCCAACCTGAATATTTACACAAACATTTTCAGTTGATAAAAAACAAGCATAGTCGTGATACAAGAGCCTCCTGTTCGAAAATGTTTTCAACTTGAACTTATAAAACTCAAAGCTATGCTCAATCATTCACAGTTTACGTATCAAAAGCCTGGAATTGGTTGTAAGATGACCTGGAATATAACATCGACAATAGTATCTAATAATCAAATAAGAAAACTATTACTTTCTCTGCAACAACAAAATGAAAATTCTTGTGTTCAATTATAAATTATAAACCCTAAACTGAAGGGTTACAATAGTATTAAAACATTACCCATGAAGCTGGTAAAAAAAAACTTACACTTTATTAATTTATACAGTCCATTATTTATCATGTAAACATTGAGTAAGTGTATAATTAGGTGTAAAATTTATAGTAATTATAATTATGCAATGTAGGTTTAAGATTTGTTACAATAGTTGGTCACGTATAATTTTATTTCTTATTTTTATTGTATAATATTAGTTTATTATTCCTGGGTGTCTTAGTTTTGCTAGCTTTCACCATGTAAAATTAAGACGAAAATAAAATAAATAAATAAATGGCCCTTGGTCGCAGAACGATGGACTGGAGCAGGAACTTCAGCGACCAAGGGGGGTACCAGGTCGTCTACTTCTAGCGGTAGGCGCCCACTCATGGAGCGATCCTATCCGCTGAGGTGCTGCTGAGATGTCTCCAGGGAGGCGAACGACCCCACTGCTCGGTAATAGGGGCCACTACACCTTCAGCAGCACCATTAAAGATCGGCGTGTGTGTGTTTCCCCCCTATTTTCCACAATTTTTGCATATTTTCTCTTCCACTCATCATCTTGTATGTCACCAACTTCATACAGTATGCAGGGCAAGAAGCGCATCCCTCTGTTCCTAGTGCAGTCAGCTCGATTGGGCCAGACAGCAAGACTTGTTGTGGGGAGGGGGACCGAAAATATGTCCCGAGGGTCCGACCCTCGCCAAGAGTTAACACTGTGTAGGGTAGTGAGTGGTCGGGTGCCCACTTGGGTGTACGGGTCTGCGGTCTCGCAGTCCGCGAGTGTCGGGCGGTATAGTGAAGAGGCGGCTGCAGTAGGCTCATAGACCTTATGCCTCAAGATAGACTCTGGTTCCAAATAGCCAAGGCAGATTATTTTTCAGGGCTCGTGTTATTGTCTATTGTTTGTACATTTTGTTTGTCATCTTTTATCGTGCAACATCACGTTAAACTGTAAATGTTTTGTATATTTTTGATAGTTTCTAGCACAGGCGGCGGGACTATCTGCGACTCTGGGAGTAACTATGACTCTCTGAAAACTACAATGGGAGGAGAGCGGCAGTAAGCACTTGAGGTGTCGGAAAGGTCCTGTCCTTTCTAGTATCCGATGCTTAACCTGCCTATCATCAGTTACGGAATGGCCAGTGCATGCGTCACACACAGCCTCTGCCTGGCAAGACGATCCTCTACCTTCTCGTGGTACCGCTGACTAGCCAAAGAGGACAACGTCGAAAGGAATTCCGGTGACTGGGCCCTTGAGCAAGGCTCCAGCGATAAAAGGACCAGGGGGGTCAGGTTGGGACTAAGAGTGCCTGCCCGAACTTGAGCGGAAGGGCTCAGCAAGAGGACTTTGCGGTGGTGATCTCCCTTAAGAATCGAGTTGAGATGCTGGAAACTCGAGGGGAGCTGCTCGGCTACTCTCCCGTCGCTGGAAACCCTGGTCTAGCCTACCTCCTTACACTGTAGTCCATCCATGACAGTGTTGCCGTCCGCCGTAAGGTAAGGAGGAGGTGTACCCACAAGACTGTGAGCTGGCAGGGTTGCCTCCCCTGCTAGTCTTGCTCACCCATTGAGGAACGACAAGAGAAACTAAGCCTCAGATGGGGGTGATCCCAAACAGTGGCACCCCCGGACAAAGGACCGCAGCCGGAGTTGCCCAACAACCTCCGGCTGGAAACAATGTGGAACGAGATGGAGGGCAGATGCAACATGAGGAGTCTGACTTGACGTGTGCGAATTACGATGCTGACCTGTCTGGTTGCCCCCTGCCGCTCCGGCTTCAGCACATCAGGAGGTAC
>PNEQ01129034.1:0-14090 GCA_003012365.1 Medauroidea extradentata
TGCATCCGTAGCAACTCTTCCTTCTTTTAATGAATGTGTATTATATTTATTTAGAACTTAATTGTAAATAAAACTTGTCTTATCTATGTAATACCTTTCATGTATTATTTTAAAAACTTAATCTGAATGTTTTCAAGGCGATTAGAGTCTGTTTCCGTAATGGAATTCCAAACAACAGAGCAATATTAAAGTTTAGATCTAATTTAATTAAAGCATAGAACAAACAAAGCAGAGAATTGCTATTAGTAGCTTGTTAGTAACATGAGAAATTAAGACCTACAATAATAACAATAATAATAGTAATAATAAACTAAAAAACAAGAATTCAGTCGGACCAAATGATGTACCATTAAAAGAGAATAGTCATGTATGATTAACATAATAAGCTTGCTTACTCATATTTTCAAATTACGCCTGCTGAAGGTTTTATTCCCTGACAGACTTAAAGAAAGGGGATAAACTAATTATCAGCAATTACAGGCCTATTACCCTTCTGTCTGTCTTCTCCAAAATTCTTCTCCAAGACATTAGAAAAATTATCTATAACCAATTAATATCTTTACCACGAATAATGACATAATAACCTGTGACCAATTCGGTTTTCTAAAAAATAAATCCACCGAACACACCCTATATAAATTTGTTAATAAAGCAGTTAAAGTATTAGACAACAAATTAATTGTTGCTGGTATTTTCGTCGACTTATTAAAGGCCTTCGATTATGTAACCATGACATACTGTTTCAAAAAATGCACATGTATGGTATCAGGAATAAAGAAAACAATATGTTCAGATCTTACTTAAAAAGCAGAATCCAGTTTATTAGGATATCACAATTCAATAATAGAAACCAAAATGTCACCTACACATCTTCCACAATGAAAGATACTGATGGTGTTCCCCAAGAATCAATTTTGGGCCCTATATTATTCCTAATCTACCCAAACGACTTCCCATCTAACTTGTCTCATAGCGAGGCAGCAACGTTTGCAGATGATATGTCTCTTATCATAACGAAGAACATAAACCAGCTCTTGAAGAATGTGAAAACTACAGTGCAGGAAATGGAATCACGGTTTCACAAAAACAGGTTGTCTCCATGAAGCATAATAAAACTTAATGCTGTTCTTGCACAAAAACAAATGTCCCTCTCAGCAACTACCTGGCCAAGATACACTTATAGCAACCAATAAAACAACACTTCTAGGCATGGTTATTGATCAAAACTTAAATTGGAAAAAGCACATTAAAACCCTCTCCACGAAACTAAGCTATCAGTGATTTGCAATATATTTCATTGAAAATGTACACTCCTACTCAACTGTACTTTCTCTATACGTAATGCAAATGTCCATACCGTGCTAAAATACGAAATCATCCTATGGGGTAACTCCCCAAACTAAAAAAAAAAATTCTACTGCAGAAAACACACACAGAACCTGATGTAAACCTCTGTTTAAAAATTTAGGAATGTTAACTCTGCCTGCTTTATACATATACAATGTTTGATGACTTAATGTATATAGTTGTATATAGTGTGTTGTTCTTGTGAGCTCTCCAAGTGAACTTTTATCATTCCTGTATCAAGACGTGCAACGGCCAAGAAACATGTTCTGTGCTGGGAAGAGTTAGTGTTAACTCAAGATGGCAGCATAGCAAGTCTTGTTATGAATTAACAGCTGTTTTTGTTGAGAATTCTTCCCAATTTTTGTGTTCAATTCATGGAACATTTTGGTCCTCCAGGTTGGATTGATTGCAAGTGATGTCAATAATAATTGTTATCGGTTTGGGAAGTAAACGTGTGGGATCATCGCAGTTTCAGTTCAGGCCGGGTCGGGATGCCTGGAACAAAGACTTGCACGAATGATTGTGTTCGGCAAGGAATAAGTATCACTCATAGCAGAATGCTTGTGTTTCCCGTTTTGTTCAGTTCCGGGTGATGTGCACTTACGTTTGGCAACTTGTATGGAATCTGAGAAAACTGGGAATGCCTTTGTGTGCTACAATGTGCGGGATGCTGTGAACTGGTCACGGACGACCTATTGAATGACGCTAGTCAACTGGTCACGACTGACCCAGTGAACGATTTTGGTGAACGGGTCACGGCTTCCAAGACCGCACCTCAACACACCATTCGGGCGCGGACGTGGACAATTTGAATGGCTGCGATGGCTTCCGCTCTTGCTTGTGCACGATTAAGGCTCTCTCGAGCCAAGAATCGACTGCAAAGAGTGGCAGCATTAGCTGACAAAGCCGAATCAGATCCAAATCAGCATCACCTTTTGCCAGCAGCATGCCAGGATTTGGACCAACTACGACGTGGTTTTGATGAAGATAATTTATTCATATCTGCCAATGCCACGAAGAAATTGCTACCAGACTTTAATGAAGAAATTCACAACATGAGGTTAGCAGATTTTGACGACTTATATTATAAATACGGGCTGTTGCCGATTCTCTCCAAAATGTGACTGGGCCCAGGGGCAGTGACAAAAGTGCCTGTCCTTCGCAGGCATCAAGAGTAGCTTTACCCACCATCAAGTTGCCAGTGTTCGGTGGGGACGTAAAGGGTTGGCACAACTTTTCCAACCTTTTTGAGGCACTGGTTTCAAAACAGGCTCACCTGAGCAATGTAGAGCAGCTGTCTTAATTGAAGTAGTCATTACAGGGGAAACCATTATCCCTAACACAGTCCCTTCCTCTGACGGAGGAAAATTTCGACACAGCTCGGAAGTTGCTTCAAAGGCGTTACAACATGAGGTTGATAGTAAATCACTACTTAGATGCCTTGGCAAATGCACCAACAGTCTCTATGACTTCGTCCACCTTGGTTCACCTGACATCTGTTATTCATGAAAATGTTGCTACATTAGAGATTTTGGGTATACCTGTAAACACTTGGGATCCCTTAGTAATATACTTACTGGAGCGGAAGTTTGACAGTAATCTTCACAGAGAATGGGAGTTGACACTGGTAGATCCCTCAAACCTACCCACATTAGAACAATTTTTGACTTTCTTGGAAGGAAGACAGAGAATGTTAGAGGCCATGGGTGGTGGACAGAAACACAGACCTGCTCAGAAACAGAGCCATTTGTCTACGGGCAAGTCAGTTGGACATGATTTGCCCTCTACACATTCGTTCCTTGGGCGCTCGAAGGAAGCAATGCAGCAGTGTCTCTGCTGTCAGGAACCTCATTTGTTGGTGCAATTCCCACAGTTTAGTCATACCTCCAATAGAGAACGGTTTACATTTGTTAAGAAGTACAACCTGTGCATTAATTGTTTGCAACAGTTCCACAAGGCTGTGGATTGTTTCTCAAAAACAAACTGCAAAATATGTAGTGCACGACACCATACCTCACTCCACTTCGAAGAGGCACCACCAACCGTTCACAAACCAGGTACAGAAGACACCCCTAACATGGAGGATGTTGCCAGTATCAAGGATGTTGGTGGCCACCACCTACCCACAATAATGTTGACAAGCATTGGGAAGACTTCATTTGTCCTGTTAGCTATCGCAAGTGTCGGGGTAAGAGATGCAAGCGGAACCATCCAGGCTTGTTGAGCCCTTCTGGACTCAGGCAGTCAGGCCAACTTTATAACTAGTAGTTGTCTTCAGAAGCTAGGCCTGCCTCGGCATAAGTGCTCTCGTACAGAGCAAGGACTGTGGTGTGCCTGTTCCATCGATGAAAGGAATCCACTACATGTCACCTCCAGCCAGTTAGTGACAAGTCTTTGATGTACACAATTGACACACTGGTGCTAAAAAAGATCAGTGATACACTGTCAAACACTGACCTCGCTGTTGATCATTGGGGACATCTGTCCAACCTGAAACTGGCAGACCCCATTTTGGAACACCGCAGCTCCTGGAAGCAGAGCCGTTTCCTCTCCTACTGACGGGTGGTTGAATTGAAGGAGATCCTGGCTCTCCTGTGGCATTAAATTCTGTATTTGGATGGCTCGTCATGGTAAAGGTACAGGTGACAAAGTGTAACAACAGCTCTCTTAGCAGCAAGTCTTTATGCCTTACTCATGCCTCTCGAGGACGCTGTACAAAATTTTTAGACGTCAGAAGAAGTTCCTACTATGGTTCATGACACAGCAGATGAACGACAATGTAAAGAAATGTTTAGGCACACACACAAGCGGGGGCCTGATGGACGTTACACTATAGCATTTCCCTTCAAGACGTATGCTCCAGAACTGGGACAGTCAAGGTCACTGGCTCTCAACTAGCTGCACCAGTTGGTTTTACAAGTTACATGATTCCCATATACGTTGCCAAGTTTGCGCACTGCACTGAAATACTACCACATGAATATTATCATAATTTATTTAATTTGGTTTTTGTGTGTTAAAATATAAAATTATTCGCTGTGCAATCTACACTAGAAATTAAAAATGGTCTTGCGAGACTAAACACCAAGATACATCAAATAAGTGAAACAGAAACGTGTTGATACAAGTGTTGTGTGTGTGTGTATGTGGATTACGCGCTAAACCTTTTTCCAGCAGTGCTTTTACTTTACGGCAAAGATGTGATCTCAACAGAGAAGGTAGGCCAACACCTGAACTCACGATTACAACTTCGCGTAAGAAAGACAATTTTGTTCATCATTTACAAAAAAAAAATTTATCAGAAATACCAGTGGTTAACTGGATGCAGCAACCTAAACAAATTGTTTTGCTGGTCATGCATATTGTTTTCCAAGGATGTCAACACATGGACTGAGACAGGGTATTGTGACCTTAATATGTGTAATGCAGTTCAGAAACACGAGCGTTCGAAAGTTCAAAAAATTATTTTTTACTTTTTAAAGGGTTCGAGAAACAAAGAGATGATTTTGGTTTCGGTAGGTCCAAACAATTCAGCATACAACGGCAAAATGTAAAGGTTAAAAGAAACAGAGAAATTTTGAAGCCTTTAATAGAAGTTGTTTGTTTCTTGGGCATTAAGAAATTACCTTTCCGTGGCCATGACGAAACCAAAGAATCGGAAAACGTTGGCAATTATATAGAATTACTTGCATTAATTGCAACTTGTGATCCAGTGTTATTGCAGCATCTCGTGACGTCTACAGTATTTTCCGGCCTCTCTTGCAACATTCAGAACGATCTAATAGAATCAGTTCAAAATGTTATGCTGGCTGAAACTAAAAACAAAATGGAAAATTCCATGTTTGTGTCGATTTTACTCGATGAGACTTCTGACTGTTACAAACTGTCTCAATTGTCCACTGTTTTTAGATTTGTGACACGTGAGGGAGAGATTTGTGAACTGTTTTATGGAGTCACTGATGTTAATAGTAAAAGGTCTGTGGAACCCATAACAGGTCATGTAATAGAAACTGTTACGTCAGCTAATTGTGGCAGCAAACATATTGTGCAGCCTTACGATGGAGCTGCAGTAATGGCAGGAGATTTAAATGATATACACAAACTTGTACGTGACAAAAGTTCTCAGCGCATTGTTTGTGCACTGTAGAGCACATGTTTTGAACCTTGTCTTAACCCAGTCTGTAAATAACATAAGCAAATGTAAAGTGTTTTTCAGCACCCTTTCTGGCCTTTCAGCTTTTTTATCACACTTTTCTAAGTAGCATTTTCGAATCAAATAGCTGGGAAACGGCTGCCTGGTGTTGCGCAAACAAGACTGAATTATAATGATAGACTGGTTCAAAATGCATCTAGTAATAGAGATTCCCTTCTAGAAATGTTTACAGCAATAACAGAACATCCACAGGAATGGGATAGTGACACTATTTCTGCGGCTATAGGTTTCATGAGTTTTCTAGAAAATATTGACAGTTTTTTTCTTTGTTTTGTTTTCTAAGATTTTTAACAGCACTGGACACTTACATAATATACGTAATGCAGACCAAACAATTGAACATAAGTTTCTGTATTCAGGAGATACAAGAAACGAAAGCATTTTTGTGTCAACTCAGACACGATTTTGAAAGTGTTTTCTGTACTCAGACACGATTTTGAAAGTGTTTTCTGTACTCAGACACAAGTTTGAAAGTGTTTTCTGTACTCAGACACGATTTTGAAAGTGTTTTCTGTGACACACTGAAATTTGATCTAGAACTAGGGAAAAGCTTCAAATGCGGAGAAGAAATAGATCCAAAGTGAGAATATTCAAGGTTGCATGCAGAAATACTAGACATTATCATTGCACAAATTGAAATTCATATTGAAAACATAAACCAATTAAAATTTTTAGAACTTGTACATGCTTCAAAATTCCAGGAAATTTCACACACTTTTCCTGAGACCCAACTTAAGTCCCTAATCGAATATTATGACAGTTACTTCGATATTAATAAGCTTAGGTCTGAACTAAATGTTAAATATTTTCAAAACACCATAAAATCCAAAACTGTTCCAAGACTTTCTTAAATACATTCACGAGAATGAATTGCAAGATGCTGTCCCGTAGTTCCATAAATTGTGTGTTTTAGTAGCAACCATACCATACATGTCATCTGTGTAACAATCCTTTTCAACACAAATGAGTAGAAACCCTCCAGGAACACGATGAGGCAAAAAAGACTGTCCGGTCTTGCATTACTCTCCACTCCACAGAAAAATAACTTTTCTCAAAAATGAAACTCAACTACAATTTTTATAAATGTGTCACAGCAGAATTTCTGAGAGATAAAGCAAGACACATGGACTTTGTGTACAAAAGTTAAAGTTTTGCTGGTTCATATAAATGTCTCCCCTCTACGATGTACCAGACCTTCTAATCTACTTTGAACAGCATTGTAGGCGAGCTGGGATATTGCGCAGCATAAGTGAGTTTGAAAAATTAATTTTAAAATGTTAATTAAAATATTAGTCATACAGTTATATATGGTAAAAATATGCGTAACTTAACATGTTCGTAATTTTATTTAAAATTTACCATTATTATAATATCTTGTAAATGTTGAAGAATTAATTTTGATAATGATGTTAAGTGTTCAGTGTTCATAAATATATATCTAAACTATCCTTGTGAGATCGATTGTTGACTGCAATTGTTTTTGTACATTTACAAGGAAATGTTTTGGAAACCCAGTTGCCAAAAGAAGCCTTAGTAATATAACTAACTTCGAAAATTATGCAATATTGCAAGTTAGTATTACTAAGGCTTTCTTGGCAACTGGGATTCCAAAGCTTCTTTTTTTTCAACACAAAAATTTTTTAACATTGTTGATGGCAGGATATTAAACGAAGGATTTATAAGAGTGATGATTATACAGTCAACGGCCTCGAACATCTGCCTCAGCAGCCGTGATTTCCCAAAGCAGCATTCTGTAGATAGTAACATGACAATCTGACCCATTCCCTGGCTGGCTCCTTGGTTTTATCGTAAGGTATCAAGTATCCCGTCATATTGCCTTCACGCACCCCGATAAAGAATCTTTATGGGGGTATGTGAAGGCAATATGACTCAATACCTGATACCTTGAACAGCCACCATACAAACCGTAACAATTTCCGTTACGTCAGCTGCTTAACTGGCTGCTACGTTTGTTGCAAGAAGCATGCCTTTTAGTCGTTAAAATATTCAGAGTTTTAAGCCACCCCCCATCTTACCCTTTTTAAACTATAAAATCCTAGTAGTAGCAAATATGATCAGTAGCTTGCCTTTCAAATTAGTTGACCTGCGGCCACTGTACTCCAACTTATAACTGCCCACCTTTTAACGAGGAACCAAACCTAACATTTGAAGAATTTTATGATGTGGTTGGGGTTGAATGGTTTGAACAATTCAAGAATATTGAGAAAGAAATCCAAGAAGAACAACACACTGAAGAATTTTTCATCCTCTACTAGCTGTTTGAAGAGTTTCGTAATAAGTCTAACAATAATAGGCCTACAGACCTAGATGTAGACAAACAGGACATGGAACAACCAACAACAGACATAGACATATGTTTAGAACAAAGTGAGAATGTAGAGAAAAAACAACCAACAAGACCTCATAGACCATCAACGCAGCATTCAAATCCATCTCCACAGCTGCACACTCCACCTCGTACTGATCGTAGTGTAAGAAGGCATTCAGATGTTCCAATGCTGGAAGACTGTCTCATATTGCCTGAAACACCAAAAAGCAAACATGTACACAACATTCAGTGCATGCCATTTGTAATAACTTTGAAACAGTGGAAGATAGTTCAAAAAGAAAAGTCTGACACAAAAGCAACTGTAGAGCGACAGAAAAAAGAAAGAAAACGGAAACGGGAAGAAAAAAAAACTTGTGAACAAGAATGCAGGTCAGAATAAACATAAGACAGTAAATCAACCAATTGTACAGAAAAATATTAAACAAAAAAGATAACCAAAACAGTAATATAAATGCAAAACCTATTTGAGAGCATCAATCAATCTAGCGAGTTACCTATGGCAACAGAAAACCATAATAAAGCTAGAAGAATATTAGAATACAATGAACAGCAATCTAGGCTTATATGTAGACCTAGGCCTTCAGTTTCAGAGTCTGTGGTCTTGTTCCCTGGAACCCTAGTAACATCTACTTTAGCAAATGTCTTATTTTGATAGTTGCACATAGTCTTTGTTGTTCTGGTTTATTTTGTTTAGCTAATATTGTCTATGAACAATTGGGTAGACTGAGATTATTGAGGGTTTGATTAATTATATACCTAGATTATCTTTATGATGATTTTTGTTGAGATACTACAATATAACTACTCCGCCACTTTACCCTACTATTCCCTATGCCGTCAGGACCAGAGGATTTCTTCCCATCCATCTTACTTACTTAATGTTCTGATTTTTACCGCCTGTATTATTAGCTCATCTCCCTCTATGTTGTGGTCCTGGACGATGGAGAACAGAAAGAAGATTAATGCATGAAAAACCAAGTTGGTGAGATTTACTAAGAAGAGAGTGGTGAGTAGAGAGGTATATAGATGGGATGGGCAGGAGATAGCGGAAGCCATTGAATATAACTATCTGAGAGTTGTGATACAGGCGGATCTAAGGTGGACAAAGCAGGTGGCCAGAGTGGTTAAGAAGGGAAAAAGGGCTTTACAACTGCTCGGGAGGGTGCTGAAGGGGGTTAGTGGTGAGGTGAAGTGAAAGGCATATTGAACGATTGTTCGTCCAGTATTGGAACACGCTGCAGTGGAGTGGGGTCTGTACGTGGAGGTGGAGGTGCAGGAGCTGGAGAAGGTGCAGAGAAGGACAACGGGGTGAGTGATGAATAAATGTAAAAAACATGGTCAGACTGGTGAGGTGGAAAGGTACTTTAGGCCTAGTGTGATGATGAAGGAATTGGGTGGAGACCACTGAGGAACAAGAGGCGAGTGGAAAGGCTGGTCAGGTTGTATAGAATGATGAATGGGGAGGGGGAAATTTGGCTTGCAAATTAACTAAGGGAACTTCTAAGAGTAAAGGTGGCAACAGTGAGAAAATTCAGAGGGTGCGGAGGAGAAAGGAGAGGGGTAGACAGTCGAACGATGCTGGTGTTGATGGTAAGGGAGGGGAATGCATTGCGGGAGGAGTTCGTGACTGTGAGGGGAATTGAAAAGTTTAGGAAGGGACTAGAGAATTGGAACTGTGGGGATGGGGAGGAATCTGCTCGCTACCGGGCGCTGGTGCAATTGCGAGTGTAAAACAGTATTATTATTATTATCATTATTATAACGAAAGAGCAATCTCAACCGGGATTCAACAAGTACCATTCAAATGGATATCCCTACAGAAAATGAACCAGTCCTAAATTATTTTTCTGATAACACTTCAGTTTTAGGCATATTTTCTTCAGAACTCTGGTTTCAGTGTGGCGGTATTACAATTAACAAGGCCCAAGGAGTTGCCTGTCAAAAATTTCAGAAATATTACACAAGAATGGTTTCCATTGTTTACCTCATTAACTAACACATCTCCTGAAGACACGAATACCTTTTTGTGTGTAAATTGTATTAACATTGTAGCTTATGTTGTAGCTTTTGTAGTAGGCCTATCTAACAGTGAGAACTAGTCCTATTGAACTAACAGATCCATGTAACAAGAAATTAATATTTTTCCATTTTTGACATTAATAACTGACAATGTTCTTGATGACAAGAACATTTGTTTATGTTTAAACTGTGTGGACATTGTGGATTTTGTAGATAGAGTGTACAAGACCTACTGAATTAATGGACACACGCCACAAGATATTGAACTTTGTTAAACCAAATGTTCCTGAAACAGGAATACTATTTTGTGTGTAAATTGTGAAAATGTTGTATTTTTTGTTTGTAATAGCAAAAACTATTGAATGTATTCGTTAATTTTTACAATTTAAAAAGTGTCATTGGTCCAGTGTGAAGGTAAATCTCTACGAATAGACAATATTACAGTCCCAGCAAAATATCATTTGTTAGTTTTGAATTATAAATGTTTTAAAATTTTCCTTGCTTTATTAATATTATAAGTATATATACTGCACAGATTAAACCATTATTTTGTAATAGTATATATTTTTAACTTCATCTATACATGGAAAAACATTCCCTCAATCTGTCCCAGTTGGCACTTCTGGAAGATAAACACTTTTTTAAATTGTTTACAAACAAAAAATGTGTACATTAATATACCCTACATGAAATTAAAGATAATTAATAAAGGAAGTAGGGAATATTTTTTTATACACATATGGATGAAATTGTATTTCTTACAAGGCCTTGATTTATGTCTCCAATTCTATCATTCCCTCACACAACTGAGGTAAGTCACAAAACTGTTTATAGGGGGCAGCACCTGACACTGAAAGCTGGATTCTCCACCAGAGGAAGCCATTTTGGAACACATTAACAAGTTACTACAAAGAGTTGTTCTTTCATCTGTACAAAGAAATCATATAATATAAACTTAAAAAGATAAGTTGGGTTGTTGTCGCATCATTCCTTCACTTAGTAAAACTTTTTTATCACAAAAATGAAAAATATCAAATAGACTCACGTTATACATTCACAGGGAGTAGTTCAACCTCTGTCCTCCATAACCTTAAATACCTTTCTAATTTAGTGTGTAGAAGCATTTCTTTTTTGCAAAATCATTCCCTCATAATTAGAGATGGGTAGTGGAAAGTTTCCAGTCGGAAATTTCCCATCGGAAACTTTCAAAAATGGAAAATTTCCAGACCTGATGGAAACTTTTCAAAAAAGTGGAAACTTTGGGAAACATTGCATTCTTTAGCTGTATTTCAATAGTCTAAAGGCCCTGCCACAATAAAAAATTCCATCTGCAGGTGTCTTGCTGCAACGGTGACCAGCCAGTTTTCTCCTCATTGTATGCCACAATGAATGCCGGTGTGTGCCGCTGGTGCACAGTTCATTCTGCGCACAATAGGTGACAGAGCAGCCGCTTATTTTTATTTGTTTACATTTTTTCTCTCTGTGTGCTGTCACATGTGTCACTGCAATTTGTTTGTTCTCATTAGTGCAATATTACTGTGGAATTATTGTAGCTGGAAAATGTACAGATTGTAGTTTTGAAATACTGCATATGTGCAATGAATTTGGAGGTAGATGATGTGTTGTTGGTCGGGTTTTTGATGTGCATGACAGCGTACACAAACAAATTTTTAACGAGTGGTCGTCGTGAGCCACCCAAGAAAAACGGCGATATTGGGTGCATCCCGTAAACAGAAGAAGACCTGAGGAAGGCGAATTTGCCACTTTCGTATCATATTGCCGTAATTCCTGCCATGACAAATTCTTCGAATACACAAGGTGCTAAGTATGACAGTACAAGATTTCGTTGGAGAAACTAAGAGAATCTTTAACAAAAAAGAGCAATCGGGAATCATTGTGACCAGCTTTTCACCTTGCCATCACACTCAAGTAAGTAATTAAAGCCATGTAATTTATGCAGATTTTGCAATTTTTTTTGTATTTGGTTTAAAAAGGTTTTCATAGATCTGGTGTTTGCAGGAAATTTGTCGTGGTTTAAAGCTCAACATCAAATACCTTTCAAGAGAAATGTCAAAATTTATGCAATGAAAATAGTTTATAATAGTCGAAACGCAGTGTCAATACAGTTACAAATTAATGGTATAGTGAACCTCTTGACAACTGAACTTACAAAAGTTGTTAATTGTGGTAGATATAAAACTGCTTATGTAAATAATTAGAATCAATGTTACTGAGCTAGAACTCACACTTTATTTTTTATTTATTAGGCACAACACAGTGATGCAGGCCTAGGTTTATAAATGTCTTGTCAGATGGTATGCAAATTGTGTAGCCAAGTAGGCCCAGTTTATGTGTGCTTCAGTATATGTAATGTTAGAGGAATTTTCTTTTCTTTTTTTTTATATAATAAGGCTAGGTAAAGTTTTCAGGGATCAGATTGTTTTTGGGTGTATTGTTTGTATGTATTTTTATTTGGGATATTATATTTTGGTCCGTGGTGTAGTGTATATGAATGTAGCCATGTGAAGTCAATTAGTTGCCGGTGGATGATGCAACAATTGGATTGTATGCACTGGGCGCGAGCCGATTATAAAATTAGAGTACCCACTCCTAAGAGCAAAAAGGAAGGTAGTGCGAGAGAGATGGAAGGTAAAAGAGTGGCACGTGCGCGCTTCTACAGTTAGAGGGGGTGAAGTGGTGTCATTTGAAACTCTGCTCTCCGAGTGGCCGGCAATGTATCGCCTGAATGGTGGGAGGGGAGGGGAAGGAGCATCGGTTTCGTTGTTGACAGGAGAAGTGGTTATGAAAGGCTGGAGAAGAATGGACATATGCTCTTTGTTACGGTTCTCGAGGAAAGTGTTCTTTATAAAATATTGATGATTTTAATGATTCGGGCAGTAACATTCGATGTCCATGAGTTCAGTGATGGTTAATTTGGATGAACGGTTCCACTTTCCTCAGTTGTCCGACAGTGAAACGGAATAAAAAGTACTTCTCTAACATGGATTTGTATAATGTTATTTACCAGTTTAAAAAAAAGAAGTCTCATGCGCCCAACTTTTCTGTAGCTTAACTGAGGTATCGTTTATAGACAGTGGAGTAACATATTACAAGTGGCGCCCGGCCGCGCTGCACGAATTATTACACGACCCGAGGTTGGAGTGTGTTCCAGTTAAAGAGTTACGACGAGAAATAAATCACGTCATGCGGTGGGAGTAAACGACGGGGAATATGAAGAGGGTGCCGGGACGCAGCGCCAGGTATCTGATGGGATTATCTACCAACTTATCTACAGGACAGCAGTGTGACCTTGGACACCGTCGGCAACATGAATCTACTAGAGTCGTACTACAGCATTTCACATCAACCAAATAAATTCTTCAATATTTAATTTTGCCGATTTTTACAGAACTTTTTTTTTGTGTTTGGTTGTTCTTTTCTCTTTTCTGATTATAGTTTGGACTTGGCTATTGTTGGGGGTAGGCCTACATAATTTGATTCAAAATCAAGTTAGAATTGTTTTGTTAAAACTTCCCTTTATGTTTATCATTCTGACACGGCGGAAAACGTGGGAAGGTGGGAATGATGTTTGGGCGCAGGCTAGATCAGTGGCGTTGTTAGAAACATAGTAAAAGGGAACAAATTGTATCTTACTTGACATGAGATCTTATCTGTCTGGGGTCGTGTGGCCAACGGCCCATGTGACGGCGTACTGGCGTTGCGCTGTTCTCTGGAGTGATGATCCGTGGTCCTGATGATGATGCTGGAATTTTGATTAGATGATTGATGTAGTCCGGAGCTGGAACTGACTAGTTAACACACTCACACCGAAATGATAACACTGAAGTTGAACTGAATCTAATACCGATTTATTTTGTGTATTAAAAGCGGATCGGGATGCTTTCGAAAACAGTCGGCCTGGCCATTTACTACCCGGCCAGTGGGTAACTCAGCTAAATAAAAAACCACTAGGTGGGGCGTTAGACTACCTAGCGTTCAGGCTGTTGGGGCCCAAAAGCCCTGGACTCCAAGTGGGAGGCTAAGGGTAATGGTAATGGACAAACCTGATGCAGTCTGGGAAACAGGTCTCACGCCCGGACCTACGGGTTGTAAGGGAGTCCCCCCGGTGGGTACTCCAGGTAATAAGGAGTACCCTGTGAG
>PNEQ01129036.1:0-19860 GCA_003012365.1 Medauroidea extradentata
GAAAAAATGCCTAGCAGACGTCCAACTTGTAACCCTCCCCTTCTCTTAGCCATTATCAGCTCACTTTCACGCGTATACTAATGCCGGTAAAGATAATCTCTTATTATCATGTGCACAATAGGATTTTTCGTATCCCGCCTCTACCCACACCCAACCACTGAAAATGCACAATCTCCTCCAAGCTGTAGGATTTCTGGCGCTGACGCTGAGGTCAGATCATCAGCTTCATGGAACTTTGTCTGCTTAGAGTATTGCGCCGTGGCGGAGTGTGTGTGTGTGTGTGTGTGTGTGTGTGTGTGTGTGTGTGTGTGTGTCTGTCTGTGATCGCAAGCGAAGTGAAAGCATGACCAAAAATAAGAGACGCATTATCAGCGCTACACGTCAGCAGAGTGAGCATCTGGAAAGTAAACACGACTGGGCAGCGGGTAAAAATGGCATAAGTGACAAAGTTTGGACTTGTTGACGGTGCTGTTTTTGCATTAACTCGACTCTTCCCATACACACACAATGTCTGGGCGTGCCATCGTTAAAAGAGCACAAGTACCGAACACAGAGCAGCACAAAGACTTGTCTTCAAACCTCGCTTGATTTTTTTTATTCATTATTTTCGTATTGCGATTGATAGTAGACCAGCCTCGCAGCCTCCGAAAAAAAAATTATGTGCGTTATTTTTTTTGTTAACACGCGTCTTATAAACATTTTTATGTTTATTTTTCCACAAAATGCTACGAACTTCAAGTCTACAGGATCGCAAGAAGGCATCCGTGCTGGGTGTTTTATTTTTTTTTTTTCGTAGCAATCGTTCTTAGGTGTAATTTTAATCGGAAGGTGTCTGTTTATTGATATAAATTGAAACTTCACTTATTATTTGAAATTTTTTGTGTGAAATGATATGGATGTCAGACTATGTATACGCGAGAAGACACGTGGTCATGGGTCAGTCATATTTACCGTTCATGGACCCGATTCTTGAGTAGTTAGGAGATTATTTTCACATTCCTAATCTCACTACTGTGATTCCGAATCTCACAGACCTGATTCCGTGATAAAAATTTTACACCCAAAGAATGCTATTCTTGAGTACTTGATTATGAAATGTGGAATGTGGTGGTGAAATTATTGAAAATTCAGAACTTCCTGTAGGGAACTAAGAGCAAACGACTACAATCGAGACGAACAATAACTTTTTCCACACACACGGAATACACCCCACTGGAAATAAGTGACGAACGAAAACCGTTTTCCACACACACATATTTGTGAGGTCTTACAGTTTGTGAGGTTAGAAGAGTAGAGTAGGTTAATTTTAAATCTTTGATAGTTTAACATTGTCATCGTAAGGATTTTCATATTTTTGACAATGGATTTCGTACCGAAGAAGATTACAAAAGAGCACATCTTTTATTTAATCTGGAAAGCTTCACAAATGTATATTTCGTTGTTGACTAGTAAAGTGAAATCTCAGATCTCATCATCTCGCTAAGGTGACAGCCAGTGATATTAATTCCGGATGGAATAATTTCATTTCAAAATTATTTTCATTCAAGAATCGCAAAGTAAAAACCATTGCGAAAATTCGAGCAATCTCGTAATGGAATTACTTCACAAAACTTCAAGAATTGACCCCTTTTAATCGGAAGACAACTGTTTTGTGATATAAATTTATATTTTAATGATAACTTGTCTTACTTTCTCGCAGAACGCTACGAAAATCGGTACCTCATTGGATGCACTTTGCAGAAAAAATGCAATTTTAAAATTTGGCTAAGGGTGGGGGCAAAATTGGTCTCAATTGATTTTACGAATGTCATAAATGGAACCGTCAGTATTAGTAAAATCGAGGGTCTAGTTAAATTTCATAATGAATGTTAAAATTAAGATAAATCTGAATATCGGCCTTGTAAAAAATTACGGATTTAGTGTTTGTAAAAATTTACAGCATTTAACTGTTTTTTATTACTTTTATTTGCATTCAAAATGAAATGTGGATAAAATATGCAACCTTCTGAAACACATAGCAAGCAACATACAATGGTGCAAAATGCTTTGTTTCTTGTAGATACCATGATGCCGTCTTCAACTTCTAGACATGCATTTTCAAGCATCATTTCACTTGTGTAGACCACATTTTTTTCATCATCATAATGCTACTGAGAACTGCTAAAGTTACATTGCTGCTTTTAATTATACTTTGGTTAGCAATACAGATGTGGTTCTGGAAATGACGAGTTGAATCACTGCCTGTCCTAGTTAACAAAAGACTACCTGCTACTCTACGACATTTCTATAAACATTTGTTCCAACATCATTTCTTTATAAAACTTTGTCAACTGTATTCAAAACTAATTGATTTTTAATAATTTATGAATATCATTAGTTGTAGTATACAAACATGACTTAAATTAGTAGCAGCGGTAACAACCAGAATAATGAACCAAAGATTCTAGCTATAAACATCATCACTGCTATATCTCTCTGGTTAAGTGGAACCCCTAGAGAGTGTGTCTCAGAGATTAGATGTGGTTTCCAAATGCAGACAATTAAGAAATGGGATCATAGGTTGTGTTCTATGTGGCTTCAATACATAGGGTTATACTGTATTTAATAACCAACTGATCATCCCATCTCTATAACATAATCAGTATGCTGTTCAATTACACCTACTAAATACACAATTATACCATTGCTTGTCTGTGACAAAGCATGTTTGTGAAAGTAATCATATGTTAATTGCTTGGCGCATCTCCATGCTCATATCAAATACCCCTCACCAGCCCTAAAGACCTACATGTTGAGTGCTGACAAAAATCTCTTCATTTCTTGAACGCTATTTTCAGAGTTTCTGCAGGCCAAGTACTTCGATGTTCAGAACATACAAAATTGCATGTGAATTTTGTTGGAATGAGTTCAGTGGACATGCAGAAGAAATACCGTATTTACCAGTGTACCACCCGCACATTTTTTTCTCAAAACAAAAATTGAAAATTCAGGGTGCTGGTCGTATACGGAAATAAAGGTTTCTGGATAAACAGTGTCTGAAAAAGTTGGGTTTATTGTACATTAAAGAATGCTGGAAGGGTTTGTTATAATGGAAATGTAAATATCAAGCCCAGTAATATCAAATTGTAGATCGTAAGCAGTACATACGCAATGCCAACATTACCATCAGTCAAGACAAATGCCGCGGCAGTGCGTCTGTGGCTACCGGCCTGCTGGGACATGTCGAACTGGTACCTTGCTGGGCTCTGCCAAGCCAGCGTGCACCTAGATCCTTTGTCTCATTCTTCTGGTCCAATGAGCGAGCATCTAGGCACTCGCAATGCCGCGTGTGGCAGCGCAGAGAACCAAGGCCTCATTGCTCTGCCAGAAAGAGTCATAGAACAGCGCACTGTCTAAGTACCGACAACTGCCAACAGAGTGCAGTACACACTGCTGCCACTGCGGAACATTCACTTTGTATGCCGTGCCGCAGCGTGCTGGCCAGCCTATAGCTCCCAGTATCACTATTTCAAACGTGTTAAACTATGCTGAGCGCTACAGTGTTTATTATTTTTTGGTTGTATTTTAATTCTTAAAACATTGTCCACATATTTAATTCACATAATATGTGACGTTATTTAATTAAATTTTTTAACGAAAGACAATTAAATTGGAACTGTGTAGTGAAAAAATTTTCTTCGCGAGAGTACGTTTGAAATGTGCGGTGCGGATTTTATAGGGGCGGGTGGTATGTGGGTAAGTAGTGTAATTTGGTTAAAATTAATGTCTGAATAATTGATTTGTGTTGCAGTAGATTTTTTATAGGCCTAGGTGAAAAGGAAGTGTTTAGTACTATTTTTGAGGCCATTCTGTATTCTACTAGATGTGGTTGTGTAGGCTGTAAGAGGATGATGTAAGAGAAGACTGTCAGATGTATGTGCTGCAGTTTGTTGGAAGTCATGTTCTTGTAAGTTGCTATGTTGTGTTCTATGTACAGGTCATCATATACTTTGTGATATCTATGTTCTGTGGTGGCCTCGCCTGGCACAGCTGTGTTGGCAACTAGACTCGACCCCCTGTTCACCAGTGGTTACTCGACACTGAAGATCTTCTTGGAGATAGCCTCGTGACTGTCTACAGAAAGCAGAGGCAATCGGCTTGCCGGCAGACAATAAGCGTATATTGTATGTTAGGTGCTGTGACCAGGTTCTAAAGTAAGTGCAGACAGCATGTGATGAACTTAGCACAGCACATTGTGTTAGGGGATACTACGTGGAGCGATATTATAATGTTTACATAAGCAGTTGCTTGTAGTATTATTGTTATATTTTGTACATAAGCTCGTGTTGTTGGCAGCAGAGCACACACACCGGGACTGCCTCATGGGGCAACTGAGAGAGACATTGTGATGTGCCTTGTTAGCTGTCCTGCTCCCTCGCTCGCATCTCACCATGCCGTGTCTGTTAGTGGCAGCACATTTAATCGAGCCTCTCCTCCTCCTCCACAGTCTTTCTACACCGCACTCACTATACTGTAATGTATTGAATGCTGTGTTCTTAGTTGTTAAATGAGCTTGTAGTCTCAGTACTCCAGCTACAACCAATCATAATCACATGTGTCTCTTGCTGCCTCACATGCGTTGTAATTATTTTGTTGATGATTATGTGCCTCAGTATTTTGGGATGTACGTGTACATATTGTGTTGTATTAATTAGGAATATTTGAATGTTTCTGTTGTTAATTTGTGAAAGATATTCAAAAATTACAATTTATTTTTAGAAATTTTGTACAAGGAACAGAACTATAATTTTAAGTGCCACACATTGACTGCACGTATTCAACAAACAGAAATATTAGGCATAATGTATGCAATTTATGTTTTAATCCAAATGTTGAGGAATTTGATGTATCTAAAAAAATCTACATTCTTAGTGCTATGCTTATGTTGCAGTCTGGTAAGACGTCAATTCCATTGTGCTGTTTTCTCATTGTATTGTTTCCTTATGAACGAAAATCCTCTAAGCAGAATTTAGAAGTTGACTATTGTCAACATGCATGTTATTACTATTATTGTTGTCATTTGTACTGTATTATTATTTGCTATTATTTTACTACTACTACTATTATTAAAAAACTGTAATCTTAATATCTATGAAAGTAATTCACAATTTTGTTACTCATATAATTGTGGATAGTGATTTATAAAATATGAAGAGGCAGCAGAACTCCCTGTCGACCTGCAAATGTGTCTTGAAAATGTATCACGATAAGACGGAAAGTGCTTCAAGAATGGATGTCAGTATGCAATGGCAAACCAAGTGATATATTTCATGCTTGAACATTAAATACCTCTTTGTAAATACTGTTTGAAAAACTATTTGCCACAATAAAAAATTCACACAGCAAGAAAGGCAACCTTAAATTAATGAATTTCATACAAAACAAAATATTTTCTCTCAAAAATTGTTTTGTGTGAGTTTTTCTACATAATTATTTTATCAATTTTTTATGAACAATAGGAAAATTAATTGTAGAGTCTGTCATTACATATCTGTGTCTTGTTTAGTCAATTAATAAAACAAATTCGAAATATATGAAAATGGACACACAAGTGCTACCATAACTTATAGTTGCTTTATGATAACAGCTTTAATTTCTAAACACATTTCTAAAATTGACAGTTATTGTGTGCCATTTTATCAGTTGTATACTATTTAATTTGTATTTTACCGGCACGTGATTTATTATTTTTAATATGAGAGTGATTTATTAATTGAATTCAACTTTAATTATTAATTTAAGGGTATTACGATTATTAATTTTCATGCAGTATTTCTCTGCTAACTGTACTTAATTTTATTTTCACGTCCCAGTCCTGGCAAGTGAACGCTCACAGTTTCATGGCCTAGGATCTCGTCATGCCGCTATCACCTAGTAATACAAGCCACAGGAAATACTGAACGTGCTTGTATCTACCTTTCTCACAGTGGTAGAGCCCTCGTACCATGTGTTATCCTTGCGTGGGCGCAATTAGTGAAAGCCCACAGTTTAGCTCGGCTGCAGACATATAAAAGTAACACTTAACCATCTATGATATTTCATCCCGCCGCATGCAGCATCTCTGTGCACTGAGTAGTTTCCTTTAGCACTTTTTGGACACCCGCGCCATCTGTCGGCTGCGTACTGTATTAATTAGCATCACCATGCTTACTGTACCGCGTCCTTTACCGCATTGTGAAAGCCTCTTCGGAATAATGATGACGTTCCTCTGCATTGCTCCTGTTTGTCGGGAGATGTTAGTCTTCGGGACCTAGCTCCCATGATGTTAATTATTTCTCTTTCATGTCATATAGTGTTAGTTTTATTAAAATTTATTAGTGAGTGAATATTTTGGCAATTATTACTATATTTAACTTTCTGTATATATCAAGATGCAAGTCATCTAGTTTACCCTCCGTAGGTAAGTTTTCCTACAGCGTGTGTGTGTCTTTCGCCCTGTTTTGTTTGTTTAGAACTTAATTTAATTCTCCATTTCCCTTATATTAGTTACAGTGGAGGGTTCAAGGTTTCAACAATAATTCAAGTACTGTATTCAACTGATAGCTCAAGAATCCTTCATGGTATCAACCATGGTTCCACAAATATTCAGAGTGTTTACCGGTCACGGACGTCACCAAACAAAGTCACGGAATTCAAATGCGGTCACGAAAAAGTCACGGAATTTAACAAATGGTCACTGATTTTGTAAGTGGGCAGTTGAGCGCCGTGTAGGAACAAGCAGTTTATTTTCACATGTTTAAATTGCGCTCATTTATTTGTAGCTTTAATGCAAAAACGGTGCCGTCAACGAGTTCAAACTTAGTCACTTATGCCGTTCTTACGTGTTGCCCAGTCATGTTAAATTTTTAGATGCTCGCCCTGCTGACGTGTAGTGCTCATAATGCAACTTTTTTTTTATTTTATTTTTTTACTTTTTTTTTCTATTCACTACATCCTCCACCGCAGCGTAATACTCTAAGCAGATAAAGGTAAATGTTCGTCAGTCGCCTGCATCGCGGATAAATTCCATGATGCAGATGATCTAACCACAGCATCAGCACCAGAAATCCTACGGCCTGGAGGAGATTGCAACATCAGAAGTTACTCACTTCACCAGGAAAATTTAATAAACTAAAAACTGCCAAAACTCGATAAATACCATACAAGACATGTGGTTATTTGTCATTTTCAATGGTTGGGTGTGGATAGAGGCGGGGTGCGAAAAATCATGTTTTGCACACAGTAATAGAGATTACACTAGACCCCCGATTTTACGAACCCTGGATTTAACGAAGGTAGCTATTCTACGAATACAATCTCAGGAACCCTCAAAAAATAACAAAATTATATGACAAAAAAATTGTAAGGAATTATGTTGACAATGAATAAAACATACTGTATCTAATTCACGGCATTAAAATATGAATTGTAGAGTTGCAGTTATTACTTGGTAAGTCACAATATTAAAAATAAAACAAAAATAGCGAAAATCCGTTAAAAAATGCGGCAGTGACAGTTTGAAAACCGCGCTGCCGCCGCGGCGCCTGTGCCAAGCCGGCCGGCCTGTCTCCGTCAACTACGACGTATTAGGATCTATATTGAGGTCGTACTATAGACACAAAGGTCCAGCGCATGCGCATATTGCTCATTTAACTATAGTATAGCCTCCTTCTAGGTTGTTTCACGACGTCTTATATCTCTCTCGTCTCGCGCCGAATGAGTTTACTTTTTTACACGAACTCTATAAATAATAGCGTGATATTTGCGTTAACACCACATACGTACTTAAAACAATTAACTTGGCGCATAATTTGCTTAAACAATGCGTTACTGCATGTCGTAAAACGTGCAATTCACAAGTGAGCACGATAATAGCGCTACCTATTATCCAAGCGAACAAACATTTGTCTCCGGGTATGTAGAACTTGGAAAATAGACGTTCGTGTATTACGTAATCCCAGAACTCCTAATTTATTTTTACCGCATATACTGACTGTGAAAGTGATTATTTTCATTCACTTATGCATGTAATTCTCAACGATTTTAGGTAAGAACGTCACAAAATGGCGTTTTTGGAACAACGTCGGTATATGCTACGTTGCCGCTATCTATCAGCCATCTTGTGAACGTTCGTACAGTTGCGCTATCTGTCCACTCTGCACGCTACTAGTATCTACGTTCTCGTACAATTCATCAACAACGTCGAGGGAATGTTTTTACGTTAAGTTATATAAAACTGCGCAATGAATAAATACATCCGCCTATTCCTTCTTTCTTTGGTGAATAATTTACAGGGGCATTTTACTAGTAAGGAATGCCTACTTTTTTTTCATTAAACGCTACGCAAATCGGGCCATTCGCTCGTGAGAAGGCACTCGACAGCTTGGTTTTCTCTTTTTTTTAGGACAAAGGTCGATCATATCTATTGTTTAGCGGTGTTCTTTTGATCGTAAGACGTCTGCCTATTGATATAAATTTATATTTCAACTATCACTTGCGTTATTTTTCCGTTAAATGCTACGGAATTCAGTCTATTCGCTCGAGAGAAGACACTCAGAATCTCGATTTTCTCATTTTTTTAGGAAAAGGATTGGTCATATCTATTGTTTAGCTGTGTTCTTTTGATCGTAAGACGTCGGACTATTGATATAAATTTATATTTAAACTATCACTTTCTTTATTTTTCCGTTAAATGCTACGGGAGTTGGGCTATTCGCTCGAGAGAAGACACTCGGGAATCTCGATTTTCTCATTTTTTTGGGGGACAAGGGTCGGTCATATCTACCGCTCAACAGTGTGACGTCTGGCTACTGATATCAATTTATGTTTACATTATTACGTTAATTAATTTCCCGCAAAACGCTACGGAAGTCTGGGCCTAGAGACACTTTGCAGAAAAAAATGCAATTTTCAAATTTCCCGATAAGGAGGGGGGGGGGGGCAAAAATAAGCCGCTATCGAATTTACGAAGGTAGCGATTTTACGAATGCGATGAGAGGAACCGTGATTATTCGTAAAATCGGGGGTCTTGTGTATCTTTACCAGCATTGGTATACATGTGAAAGTGAGCTGATAATGGCTAGGAGAAGGGTAGGGTACAAGTTGGATGTCTGCTGAGCATTTTTTCGCTAAGGGGGGGAGATGTTGAAGAGAGCAGCACACAGTATCAAGATGTTAGAGTTAAAAAATAAGAGAAACTGTTAGAAGAAAATTAGAAGAAAACAGGAAGAACTGCTCAAAATTGAGAGAGAGCTAAAAAATACTTAGAAAATATACGTAATCATTGTTTTTATAATTCTTGTAAATAGTTAAATTTTGCGACTGCGATGACATTATAAGTGATTATTATGCACAAATACACACATTCAACTCTCGATTATACGACTCCGGGAATAACTACCCTCTCGAAGTAATGGCCCTTTTTCCAGGAACCGTGGAAAGTTAAAAAAAAAAAATTCGTTAAAAAATTTTAATTCAAAGAAAATAGCAGAAAAAGGCATTGCATTATTTTATTATAGCCGCAAATGGTTGCAGTTGTTTCTCGAAAACTGTTCTACCACACATGGCGTGTTTGTTCTAAAAATATACGTTGCTGTCCCTTCCTCCCGCGCAATGCGATGGCTAGCTGGCCGGTACTAACGCCCCTTCTCATCCCCCGACCGGTCGGCGACCCGCCCGCTTCTTTGCCACCACCGACCAACCACTCCAATAAGACAGTTTGCTCACCTCTTTTTCATCATGTGCGCGCCGTAACTTTTCTGCCACCGATTTCTCATGCCCTTGGACACGGTAGACTGTCTTTGTGCCCGTGATATTACCGTATTTGTCGGCATATAGGACGACCCCACATATAAGATGAGTCATGGTTTTGAAGGTACAAAATCTTGAAAAAAAGTAAATTACTATTTTTGAAATTCCCGACAGAAAAATATTTTTTCCTTTGCCAGAAACATTAAAAATTTAGTTTAAATATTTTCAATGCATTCATTATCGTCATATAAACGTCATAGTAGACACCTAAACGAATAACGTTGGTTACTACTGCCCTCCGAGCGCCCAAGAGCCAAGGAAATGCACTGCGGCGGCCGGCGATATCTCCATTTGCCGGCAGGTGTGCGCGTCTTGGCAACGCTGGACTGAGGCACGCTGCGCACTACATGGCAACGCCGGGAAACAACAGCTGCTTGCAAGGTCATCGCATTCCTGTGCGCTGCTGTTGTCCTCCAGCCTAGCACTAGACAGACACATGAATGTGTGGTACGGTACCTAGATCCTAGTTTTTTCCGCCCGAGAGTTGTAGACTTGCGAGACAAAGTATCTCGGCACGCGCTCGCATAGATTGCCGCTTCGCTGCGAGAAAGTGTCCTTTATTATGAATGACGCTCATCGAAATTTTGTACCGTAAATTTTATTAAAATAAACGGGGCACTCGTTTTCATTTGTGACGAAAAACCCAATTCCTTGAAACATCATACAACTCCACAGCTTAGCTTTCAAACGATTTTTGGCTACCAAAAATTTTTGCACCCTCATATAAGACGAGTAGCAATTTTTGAGGGCCAAAAATATGTAAAAATTGTTGTCTTATATGCTGGCAAATACGGTACAAATATATGTTGTGTTTATTTAAGCTTTATTACGTTTTCTGTTTTGTTAACTAAATGCTATTAAATATAATACCATCATCTTGTTTAATGATATATATACAATAATGTTTATAAATCATTCGTTAAACAAGTGAAAGCAGGACGATTCATATTGACACTTCCAAACATTGGGTGCATATCTCAAATAATGTGTGGCATCCAGTAGTAGGATGCTTGATAACAGCGCGTCTGGTGTCAGTCACTAGCCCACTCGTGCGCTCGCATCCACACACATGCACACGCAATCGGCTCGATCGTAATTAACACCAGTGGATACATTTGTATACGTCGGTGGAAAGAAAATATGAAGCAACTTTGTAAAGTTGTTCTGTGAATGTGTTATCCAAGTTTATTAACAATGTTCAACATCTAGATGTTTGTAATTATTTAGGGCTACCGTTGGTGAGCAAATTGAAACTGAGTATCAAATCCCTCTCCATGCACATTGGTGAAATGTGTAAAATACTTGTGCACATAGTAGATTAATTATGCAAGCAGATTATTTTCACACGGCCAGCAGAGCTAGAGAAACGAGAGATTGAACTGCAAAACAAAGGGAGATAGTGTTATCTTCACGTCCCATCTGCTGAGCGAGCATCAGGAGCTGTGACTAGGTAGTGGTCAACAGTGGCACAAGTGACATAGGTTAGACACATCTTGTATGTTGTTTTTGAACTAACCTGTTTCCAGATAAATCCTTGTGTCGCTCGCTACCAAGACAAGGTCCCAGGATGCAAACAGCTTTCTCAAAACTTATGTTTGGGCCTAATATGTCGATGAAAAGTCTTAGATGTCAACCATGACATATGTGCCTATTGAAATAAATTACTATTTCAGTCTACAACATTGCGGTAGTACATTGTAAATAGTTTCGAAACGCCGACATTTCTGGCTTTTAATTTACGTTGCTGACGATATTCATGTTTCATTATCATGAATTCATGCTTGATGTTGAGCTACAGAAAGGTAGTATATGCACGTCCAGAGTATCATTTATTCAAAATACGCCATTCAATTGAAAAATATTGCTACTTCAATAAGCTTTATTGCGGCTTTCTTGCAAATAACTTCCAAAAAAAGATCGTTGCGGGCGCAAGAATCTATATAGCCAGCGACATTTTTGCTTAATTTTGAGCCAAAGAAAGGTCATATATTCGCTTCTAATGTATCTATTTATTCAAAATACGTCACTAAGCGGTATTCTTGCAAATAACTTTCAAAAACTGTCGTTGTGGGCGCAAGAATCTGTATTGCCAACTATGTTTTTGCTTAATTTTGAGCCAAAGAAAGGTCATATATCTGCTTTCAGTGTATCTATTTGTTCAAAATACTTCGCTCTACTGAAAATTATTACTACTTCAGTAAACTTTATTGCGGCTATCTTGCAAATAACTTTCAAAAACTGTCGTTGCGGGCGCAAGAATCTATATAGCCGGCAACGTTTTTGCTTAATTTTGAGCCAAAGAAAGGTCATATATCTGCTTTCAGTGTATCTATTAGTTCAAAATACTTCACTCTACAACTTAATTGCGCATTCTTGGAAATTACATCCCAAAATGGACGTTGCGGGCGCAAGAGTTTAGGTTATCGGCAATGTTTATGATTTATATTGAAGTAAACAAAGGTCGTAGATTCAATTCAATGGCATACTTTTAAAAATAACGTGTTTGTTTTTCAAATTAATGTGCATAATTTTATAAAAATACGTAATTTTTGCGGCAAAGACAAATGAATGCCGATTCAATGATAAAAAACCGGTAAATGTCGACATTTTAGAGGTCGGGGGATCGTCGAAAATTTGTAAAAATTCTAATTACGACCCTATTCGCGGGAACCGTGAAGGGTCATTAAATCGGTAGTTGACTGTAGGTTACAAGGACTTTTTTTTATGTCCACATAGGTCACTGAAAAAGTCACTGAAATTTGGCGAATGGGTCGCAACTTATGTATTCTTTCGGCATGTCCTTTCTCTGGACACCTACTCGCCGCTACATTCTAGGTTTCAGCTAAGTTCTATGCCCCTGCATAAACTAATTGTGTTACACGCTACGTTTGGTCATCCAGGACAATTTATATCTGTGATTTATGTATTTATGTTACATCATGTTCCGCAGATATAAAATGAACTGTATGGTTATATTGTGGATCTTCGCAAAGCAGGGTATGCCGTGTCAACAGAAATGATCCAAATGCAAGCACACACAATCGCCTGACGAATGGAAATACCAGTGGAAGAATTTAAAGGCAGCTATGGATGGGTTCAGCAATTTATGGCAAGGCGGATTTATCGTTGCGTAGGCGCACAACGATAGCCCAAAAACTGCCCGAATAGTACCAGGAGAAATGGTGAAATTTCAGAAGTAGGTCATTCATTTGCGGAAGAAAAATAACTAAGTTTTGTCATAAATTGGGAATGTTGGCGAGAGACCGGTGTAGTTTGACATGCCGTAAAACATCACAGTTAGCCCCGTCAATGAGCGAAGCATAAGCATTCGGACTACCGGAGCCGAGAAACAGCGGTGCACTATTGTGCTGGCAGTGACTGCTGACGACCGTAAACTACCACCTTTTGTGATATTGAAACAAAAGACCCTGCCCAAAGAAAAGTTTCCGCCAGGTGTTGTGTGTGTTCACGATGCTCAACTGGCTATCTACCGTGTGGAGTCAGCGACCTGGTGGATTGCTGAAACAATGTTCACTGCTCATGTTGGACAGCTTCCAAGGGCATCAGACCGACAAGGTGAAATCTCGCCTATCTGAAGAAAAGTGCGACATGGCTGTTATTCCTGGAGATCTTACTAAAGTATTGCAGCCATTGGATGTTGTGGTCAACCGCCCTTTTAAGACGAACTTCACCAAAATATATAATGAGTGGATGTGAAACACTGACCATCAGCACACCCCAACTGGCAGGCAGAAACTAGCTTCTCTGCCTACAGTGTGCCAGTGGGTCATGTCTGCTTGGAACACGATTTCCTCGGAAATTGTTGTGAAGAGTTTCAAGGTCCAGCAACATGGACGGCACAGAGGATGACCTCATTTGGCAGAACAACAGCTGCAGCAGTGAAAGTGAAATGAGTGACGCAGACGAGCCCGAATCTGGCTGAAAAGTTTTAAATTTCCTGTGAGAAATATGTTGAAGTGAAACTGACGTTACTGCATTTAAATGTGATTTTTAATTAATTAAATTTTACATGTATTCAATTCTTTTCAAGAAGTCAAGTTTCGTGTTTATTAGTTTACGGTCGTTACCAGTTACGCTGGTAAGTGCCTTTCATAACTTGTACATGTATGTTGGAAGTGATATATTATTTAAACCTTATAAAACAGTAAAGTACTGTATATCGTTGTAATATTTTTTAAGCACCACCTCACTCTAAAAAAAGTAACACCTACTGAATGGCCTAGCGGTGCACGTCAACAGTGATATGACTTCTAAGCATCAATCTTTTTTCTCTTACGTCACACAGCAACACACAAGATAAGTGCTGCTGCACATTGCGGGGCAGCATCGCGCACAGTGCAGGGCCCTGACCACGGCCTTACTGCATGTTTACTTCGTAAACAGTAAAGTACCGTGACGGACAACATAGGCCACGCACAAACGACCTAATTTTCACCAGCATAGTTTTTGATTAAAAACATTAAGTATCACTATAGGCCTAAATATAACGAAGTTCTGTTTAACATCAATTAAACCCACCTCAGTATTTTTTTTCCAAGTTTTTTTCGCGTTGAAACGTAAATTTTACGTTAGAAATGGGTAGTGCTATACACGAGTAAATACAATTCAGTACTTAACAACTTTTTTTTTGTAGACGTGCCACAAGGCTGAAGGTTTTTCCAGTTCCCTCTTCCGAAACGCGTCTTAAAATATCCCGTTGTTGTTGATGATTATTTGCTATATATTAAACATACGCATAGAATTAAAGATAACACCTTAAAACAAAATGGCGTCCTTTGTTTTGGTTGCCGGTACAGGTCTGTTGATAATGGTGCGGTTGTTTGTAAAATAGTTTTAGAAATCATGCAGTTTGAATAGAATGAAGTAGTTATCTGACTAATGCTGGATACATAACCGTGTTAAAATATTACGGTTCCTTCAAAATGCTTACTTATTTTTCATGCATAATACACACTATTTTCAATGGACACCATTGGTCGTGACGTCACACAAGAGCACTGGTTCCAAACAAATGTTTGTTTTGAAAGTTAAACATTAAAAAACTCTATTTAGCATCCCGACGTATTTTTGTAATTACGTTAAAAAATATAAATACTTTCGTTTAGACCTAAATAATGTCAAACATGAGTGCGGCAATACTTCTTACGTAAACTGATATTGTCGGAGACGAAAGAATTTAATACACCTAGCGGAAAATACATTGGTGCGGCTTGTACAGCATGCATATTTAGTAAATAATATTGTAAGGGTCGGAGATTGTTACAACTTAGGACGTTATAATGTGTATAAGTAATAATAAAACTGTATTCATGCATATTTGTAGGAATGATCAAACTAATATATTTTCACACTAGGCGAAGTTAGGCTGAGGCAGAGCCTATACAAATGCTGCTGCTGCTGACGAACGTTAGGGGTGGCTTATTTATTTATTTAATGTAATGTCTCAGTCTTGTAGGTTTGCTAGCTAGGGTCAAATTTGAGTTTTAAAAAACTTAATATAATCTATTTCTTGCCTACTCTGTTTATTGCCCCTGTCCGATGATTTTTAGTGTCCTTGCCCTACAATTTTTGTGCCTCTGCACCACAATTTACAGTGCCTCTGCCCTAAATTTCAAGTCCCTCTGCCCTACAAAAGAGTTTCTGCCTTAAAATTGGTAATTCCGCCTTCACGGCTCCATGATTTTTAATGCCCCTGCCCATCAGTTCTGAGTGCACTTAACACTGCCCCATGATTTTTTGTGTCACTGCCACACATTTTTTATAATGCAACTATCCTACCATTTTTTGTAATTAGCCTAAAAGTTTCTGCACCTCTGCCATGACCCTGCCCCTGCAGTTTTTAGTTGCCCTACCCTACAGTTTTCTTTCTGTACATCTGTCCAACAACTGTATCCTACCCTACAATGTTCTGTACATCTGCTCTATGATATTTAATACCTATGCTTAACATATACAGTGCACCAATCTACAATTTTGTTGACCTCTGCCGCATAATTTTTTAATATTTCTTCCTCACATTTCTTGTGCCCCTACTGTACAATTCTGTGCTTAGGCCAATACCCTAAACTTTTCTGTACGGTACCTCTACCTCATGATTATTTTTAATGTCTGAAGAAGGTAGGGCGGGTTGGGGAAGGGATCCTAACATTGACAAGTATGAATGGACAAACTACGACAAATGACAGAGAGAAAGCTGATATGCTACAGGCTCAGTACTTGTCAGTGTTTTATTTTGTAAGTCGTTATTATATTGGGGTTCATAAGTTATTATTAGTTTGGGGGGTTTCACTCAGATGGTAGCTACACTGTGGGTTTATTTAGATATTATTTAGGGCTAAATGACTTTAAGACAGTTGTGGTTAAACGGGCATTTACTATACTACAATGGCAGATACTCTTGAATACAAAATAGGTTACAATTTGTTCTATTTATTTAGGAGGGGAGCGCAATATTACTGATTATTAAAGTATTGTATTAAGTTGAGAGTTGCTGCCACGTAACTAGATCTGATGACCTTACCGAAGCTGGATTGATGAGGAGACGGCATCGAGAGACGAGCACGCACCTGCCAGGGCTCGATCACGAGTCCCCGGCGGAGAACTGCACTGCTGTAGATGCAATGAGTGCTGGTGGACGACAGACCGATGACCGACCGACCGCAGACAGACCAACCACAAACAGACCCCTCACATAGCCGTTGTGTGCCTGGAAACTCCGCACGTTAGTACGTTGTGATAAATCCCACAGCCGCACCTCACCATCGTATGAGCCACTGACGAGCCAGGTCAGCCTGAATGGATGCTTGCCCAAACATGACACACCTTCTCGATGACCATCCAAATTACAGACAAACGGTTTGGCAAAAACTCTTTCCAACTTAGTGGCATTAAGGGCTCTGACATATTCACAGGGTGCTTCAAAGGGGTGCAGACGTGGATCATAATTTCGAGGAACTTTGAAAATATCTTTCTTTGTCTCTCGTAAGTAATTGTCAGGATTTCTGCACAAAACTTTGACCTTCATTTTTTTAACTAATCATCAATGCTTACGTCAAAAAATGTTCTGACTTCCGTCACGCTCAGCTTTGTTTACAAACATCATCCATTCTCGTTGTAGACCCGGCGCCTCCACCAATGTTACAAAGTTTAGCCTGGGAAGGGGAAGATGAATAAGCCAGAGATGGAAGGTAACAAGAGTTTATTAGAATAGAGAACAAGGAAATACAGCAATACAGAAATAGAGGCGAGTGGAAGGGTTAGGGTAAGGCGAGACAGGAGATAGGTAAAGGATCGCTCTCCTTCCCTAAACCAACAAGAGCTCACCGCTCGTGCCGCCGTTGGAGCTAGTTCTCTAGCCAGAGGGTCGCACCCAGACTCGAACCCAGAGTCCCCAGGTGCGGTCGCCGCCCGAGCAGAAGACTCTCTCGTCGACTCTCTTCTCCAAATCCAACTCCCCGGTAGCTAGCTCGATGTCTATACCATTCTTCGCACCCCCACCAGGCCGTTTAAATCCTCCCCTCTGATTGGCTCCCAGCTATGCCCAAAGGCGGAGCGATCCCTGCTGAATCCAGGAGTTTGTAAGGTGTTGGGTAAGTGTTAAAACCCACTTAACTCCTCGAGTCATCGGATTCCTGGGATACCACTGTTGCCGCAATCCGCCACTTTTTGGTGACTTGTTGATTACCCAGCACCCACTTACTGCCGTCCTGCGACGCCACTGACGCCGCGGGGTTGTGCAATCGTGTTCCTACTCTTCTGCGACACCACCGACGCCGCGGGATTGTGACACCGTAACACAATGGAGTACTGGAATAGTGAGACAAATAGACAAAATAAAATGGAAATGGATTGGGCACCGCCTCCAAGGATGGAGGCAGAGGGTGAAAGGAAGGATGTAACTGACAGCGAGGTGACATCAGGGATGCCACAGGGAAGTGTGCTCTGTCTGATATTGTCCACCATTATGGTGAATGGTACGGGTATTGGGATTAGTGGCAGAATAAGATTGTTTGCAGATAACTGTGTTTTATACTTAGTGGTAGGCAGTGGGGTCAACTTGCAGGCAGACATTGACAAGTTGTGTTCGTGGACTGTGGAAAACAAGAGGAAGATCATTGTTTGTAAGACTATGTTAGTTAGGTTTACTAGGAAGATAATGATAAGCAGAGTCATTTACAGATGGGATGGGCAAGAGATAAAAGACGCTACACAATATAAGTATCTAGGGGTTGTACTGCAAAGTTACCTTAGTTGGACAAAAAGATTGGAGAGGGTGGTTACGAAGGGGAGAAGAGCTTTAGGTTTACTGGGAGGGATACTGAATGAGGCTAGCTCTGAGGTGAAGGAAAAGGCATACTGCACAATGGTATGGCCAATGTTGGAGTATGCCGCTGCAGTGTGGAGCCCGTACGTGGAGGTTGAGGTGCAGAGAAGGGTGGCGAGATGGGTGAAGGGTAGGTGGAGAAGACAGGGGTAGGATGGAGAGGAGGAAGGTAATACAGTGGAGCCCCGCAACTACGACAAGCGATAATTCCCGAGAATTTTGTCGTAGTTGCGTCGTTGTCGTAGTTGCCGAAATTCCCTTTTTAACCCCTAAAAAAATTTTTTTTGTTCAAGTTGGTGTTTTTCTTGCTCTAATGCCGTGTATCAGTGTTACTCTCATTAATAACGCGGTTTTTTAAAACAAAGTAATGTTTTTATATTAAACGCTGACTTTTTCTGAAGATTTTGATACTAGATAAGCCTATAATACCCTCCCCAATTCGTGTTGAAAGATAGAAATAAAATTGAAAACGGCCATGGCGCGAGGCCCGCAGCGGCACGAGTGACGAATATCAACTCGAGTTTGCTGCGCTCTGTGCCAAGCGTCGGCAACTAAAGAGCTTGTACTATAGCGCATTCTGACGGAGCTATAAGTCTTAGTTTCTGAGCTGTCCACTGGGGCGCTTCATACGCCATTAGCCTCTACGGCACAGTTCGTACGTGACTGGCGACTGCCTGTCTGTGTAGTATAATATTAGTGTTGCGTACTGGAAATATGTTACGATTGTAAAGTGTTTAAACCCTCGATACTTATATTTCTGTTACGTTAAACGCTTCTACAGGATTGCACAGTATATAATAAACCCATTTTTTTCAAAATCACGAAAAATTTACAGTACGCGACGTAACTTGCCTACTGCGTGCAGACCAAAATAAAAACAATACCTACCCCAGACGTATTAATTCGACTTCTTTGCTCACCAGAAAATAAAAATAAACCACAGGAATATAAACACAAGTTCTTGTCGGCAAGGAAAATGAGTTGTGTGAATGTAACACGACATATTTTTGGTGTCGGGCGTAGTAAAGTGTTGAATTGAGCAACTGTAATTTTTTAGCGCACTGTAATATATTTTCAGCCCTTTGTTACGCAAAATCACGGTAAAATGAAACTTAGTAATATTTTAATTGTACGGCATCTTTATTTTTGATTAAATAATATACAAAGTTCCTAAACATTTCCTACAAATACTTAATCAAAACCGTAAATAAGATCGTCATCCAATATAATAGCGCACAAAGGTCGTCAATAATCAATCCAGTCAGTTCCAAATAAAATCCAAAGTCGAAATCCAATAAAGAGAGCCAAGAAACTTATTCAATATCACAAGATGTATCTAAAAACCAAGCTACGCGCGAACTATGTATAGGCAATTCAGAATAAAGTGAGCACTAAAGATTTAACCTTTGAAAAAAATCACTAGCCGTTACTGCATATACATCACCACTAACAAGAGTTACTATACTGCTTGTATGGTTGGTAGCGATTCATTGTACGTAGTTCCGTGTATTTTCCTATTTGAATACAACATTAGTGAAAGAACATATGACGAACTCGACCTGTCTGTATTTAATACACTTCAAAATATTTACTTATGATCTTATTGACATTCATACATACATTATAATTAGACTCGATTGGCGCGAGAATTATGTGACGCTATCGTCGACCTCGACTCGCTGTGGCCG
>PNEQ01129042.1:0-13593 GCA_003012365.1 Medauroidea extradentata
AAAGGTGAATTTAAATTAACATGTCCCCAATTACTAGGTTATTGAATTCTGTTGTATCATACCAGACACCTGACAAACTCACCCTGAAAATGGCATATAGCCTGTTAAGAAAGATTTACATAACATAAATTTAAATACAAAAAATAAAAACACCTTTTAAAGATTTAACCAAGATGGGGAAGTGGCTGAACACTTCACACTTATTATACGTACAATTACTACTGTGCCACAGAAACGTTAATTAACTTTGACAATTAAAGCTCAGAAATGTTTATCATAATTAATTAAAGACTACAAATAACAATAAAAGTTCAGTCATATATCCAATTAGCAGTCTATCAAATAGTAAAAAGTCCAATCTTAGCATTTTGAAGTGGTTATGGCTCACCACACACTGTGCAGCACCCCGAGTGCACCACTGTCTTCACTCTTGAGGTCTTCAGTTTGACTCCCGTCACGCACCTCCGTGTCCGTCGACCCGCAGCAGCAGTCTTCTTGTTTCGCCCAATACTGCTCCGAAGGTATGTGCTAGCAGCCTCACAGTAGACTGACGTCACCAAGATGTCTTCACCAGTTTCTCTCCACAAGTATAGCAGCTTCTTTTTGCACGACCAATAGCGAACTCTCTTAAATCTGTTGATTCGGTACTTATATACTCAGGCCAAACTCCGGGAATTCACAGAATTACAGGGGTCTAAACATAGACATTACATCATGTTTGGGATGTGACTTGAGCCTCGTAGACTTGTCTCGTAAGGTTAAGGCACAGTTGAAACAGGTCTCTATGACGTAGATCGGCGTGACTCCCATCACGTAGCCATCCGGCCTGTGAATCATGGTCTAGTCCATAAGGTGTTTCGACACAGCCTCCAACGACCTGGCCGCCAGAAACACAGTATGCAACAGTATCATAAAGTTTCATAGGTATCTCAGAATTTCGAAGTGCGGGCAAACAATTCCTGATTTAGACTCATCTGCGGGCTCCTGCTGTTCCTTTTACAAGTTTGGGTACAAAGTATTGTATTAGTCGAGCTCAGTAATAGAACGCAATTCTGTCTTAAATATTCTCAAACATAATGTCGCAGGTGTGCACACCATATCCGCTGAAAACTACGTAGCTGCATGTCGGCGGTGCAACTCTAATTGTAAACTTAATACAACACAAATTTTGTAAGGTGTTGCCAAGAGTGAATTTAAATGAAACCTACCCAATAACTATCGTACGTTTGTGAAGGCAGCTGCCTTTGCATTTCATGGGGGAAAGGCTTCCAAGATTACCCTAAGACAGGAACTCGCGTACCTCAATTTAACTGGGGAGATGTCCGCCTCCGAATAGAGCTTACAAGGAATAATACGAGCAATATGGCACAGCGACTTACTTGGCCAGAGCTTGCCACCACACGTGTACCAGGGAGGGAGTGAAGCATGTGGGGAGGGGGATGGGTTATTATCTATGGATCCAACAACTTGAACAGTTCTTTTGCCATCCTTTAAACCAAATTGTATGGGAAATAATATATTAACTGATTGAAAATTTTAGAAGCAAGTTAAATTTTAACAATACAGTGAACCCTTGATAACTCGGACCTCGATGTCCCGGACTTCGGATAACTCGGAGAGAATTTTTAAAAAAATTGTAATAATTTTTAATTAATTATTTCTTGGTTAAAATACATAAAAAATCGTTTCTGCTGGATTTAAATACATAACATATTTTAGAACAGTATTAAACTTTATAACGGAGTCGTCCATCGCTACTTAGCCTTTAATAATTCCATAGTAAATATCTGGCAAGTTCCGTGTGGTAAAATGTTGCTAGCGAGGCACGCGACGCGCAAGTAAAGATGCAACGCAGGAGGCTGACCTCTCACTTCTTTATCTCTCCTCCCTCTTCGCCAAGCGAGCCAGGCATGCACGTGTGTCGTAAACAAACATTTCAGCATGGTGCTTGTGAAATGACGGTAACTACGGGTTACAATGATACATACATAAACTGAAAATTATTTTGTTCTGGTATGTGCATTGAATTCAGGGCTGCAAAACAAATTGTTCCGGACATTAAAGAAAAATTAAAAATCATTGCTTCACATTGCGATGTAGAAAAATTGGTGAGAGGGTTTTACGCCCCTTTAAAAAAGAGGTTTTCAAGTGCCGATGTTGGTGGTGGAAGAACAACACAACATCCATGTCCAAGCCGGACACGATGAGTCACGCTCGCTGGTTGATGATGCTTTGTTGATAACGTAACTGCGTCTGGAGAGTTGTAACATTTAAGCGTGAATTGGATTTGTTTATAAACTACTTCACAGGAAATAATAGCGTACATGTGATGGACCGTAAAATGTAAATGTCTTATGTGGGATAACTTTAAACGATTTTCATTGTTGACGCACATTAACAAGATTTTGTAGTCTTAATTTTTCCATGTTTACTATACACCGACAAAATCTTTTTCTTTATTTCAGAAGAAATGGTCACGTTATGAACGAGTAAATATAGAAAAAAATGTACATTTGTTATATTCAACACCAAAAAAATTTACAAGATAATTTTTTTTTAAACCCCCTTATAATGGCCGCACCCCATTTTTTGGGCCTTCAATTTGGTCAAAAATATGCGGCGATTACGCGAGTAAATGCGGTAACTCTGTAGAACATGATTAAAATTTTATTGCTTTATAATATGACAATTTGTGTAAGAATAAAGTTGTAAATTATGTGTTCTATGATGCAATTCACATACATAAATTTAAATTTTAAAATTAGTAGTGTTATAATGTGTTCACATAATGTACAGTGACCCAGAAGGATTGTTAATTACAGTACCGTTTTTATTCGTGTATACGAGGAAAATTATTTTTATAACTTTGTAACTTTGTAGGAGGGTAGAGTAACTATCAGGCTAGCAGCTGGCTGCTGCCCCTACGCTGTGACGTATGGACGTAAGGTATTTTTCAATGTAAACATCTTGTGTGAGATGCGTGTGGTCACGTGCGGTGTTTGTATTGCATGAGACTGTACCGGTTGACCTTGACTACTTCCGCTCGCAACCTCCCTAGCTTATCTCCAACGATCATTTCTTATCTCTCTCACACGTGCTCGCACATTGGCTGTCGCCAGTCAGACGAGAACTTTTATGTGATAGAAGGGTGCCTTGGTGCCAGCTTCTAGCACAGAGATAAAAAAAAAAGGATCAGCCAGAAGTAGCAGCATAAAAAAATAAATAAAGATCTGACTGCCCACATTGTTTGACATTATTTTATAGTCCTCCACGTTATGTTATATTTCCCACTGCATGGAGGCCCTCCCATAACTTGATACGATAGTTACGTTCATAACAGTATTTATTGCAGCCTCATTTGCTTGTAGAAATGATAGCGTACTAATTTCTTCGCGTTTCTGTGATTAATGACTGATTACTCCACCTCCCCGGACACCTCTCGATAACACGGATAAATCGTAACTCGGACAGCTTCTTCCCCCTTTTAGTCCGAGTTATCGAAAGTTCACTGTACTTTCAATAATTTTACCAAGAACAGGGACAAGTGAGATAAGAATATTGCTTAAGAGATGAATCTTTGTCCCCTTTTTATAACTCACTTAAGTTATTTTTAACTTCTTAGGGAAAATTTCCAGTAGTTTAACAGGCATTGATACGTCTGGGAAGAGGACGAGCAGTTATACTAATTACTTCAAACAAACTGCATTACATGTCATATTTGCATCTGAGATACAGCACATAAAACATTGTCATAAGAAATAACAGGTATCTTGAAGTTAACATTTTATGGCGCGTCAAAGCTCCATGATTTGTCGACAAAATATGTGGTGTGTCACATGTTGAGTGAACAATGATGTGATGCTTTCCTCCTCAATGCCACACGTCCACAACTATTTTAGCCTCACATCAAAATCAAAGGTGTGGGTTCCGACAACTAACGAGGAATGAAGATGGTAGAAATGTTGGAAGTTATGGGGTTTATTTAAAGTTTCAACATTCTAGTCTCTTCACGCTATTTCAGAAAAACTGACTGGCGGGGGCACCTTTCGAGTGAAAGAAAAGAAAAATAAGATCTTTTACATTGCAGCAAAAATCGATGGCCTGTGATTACTGAAAATTTTAGTCTTAAGACCCCAACTTCACAAATACTTTAAATTATAATAAGAGAAAACATTATGGTGGGCTAATAGCACAGAATCATCCGCTCCTGGCACTTCACAAGCAGCACCCTATTGGTCCTACCTCCATCACACCTCAAGTCCGTCTCTGCCCCCATCTTGAACATGACAAAGCTGCCTTCGTGCGCATGCTACTGGCATAGCTCGTCAGTGATGCCACCCCGCGGCCGTTACAGAAATCAATTTAAACATTACTTATTTCAAAATTAACAGTACATTTTAAACTTGTAATATTTACATGTGATTATTAACATGAACAGCATAGTTTCCAAACCAATTTTGTACAGTTGTATTAAGCAATAACTTTGATAAAAAAAAAAAAAAAACAACATTAAATTCAAAATGTATGCTGTGAATCAGCAACAGTCTGATATTTTATATGTTGCAACCAAATACAGCGCCAAATTCTAAATATTATTTTTGTAGGCCGGTTTTGCATTCAAGTATAGAAATTTTTTCCTATTTTTCCTGAAAAGTGTAAATTTAGCTAGGGATTTCTGTCCTCATTTAACAGTTAACAATGAATAAGTGTGTGTGTGCGAGTGTGTAGTGTGTGAAGTGTATGTAGTGTGTAATGTGTATGTAGTGTGTAAAGTGTGTGTAGTGTGTGTAGTATGTGTAGTGTGTTTGAAGTGTGTGTGTAGTGTGTTTGAAGTGTGTGTGTAATGTGTGTGAAGTGTGTGTAGTGTACTGTACTGTGTGAAGTGTGTAAAGTGTATGTTGTATTTTAATGTGAAGTGTGTGTAATACCTATGTGTAGTATGTGAATTGTGTGTCATCTGTGTCGTGGGTGAAGTGTGTGAAGTGTGTGAAGTGTGTGAAGTGTGTGTAGTGAGTGAAGTGTATGTAGTGTGTGAAGTGTATGTAGTGTGTGAAGTGTATGTAGTGTGTAATGTGTATGTAGTGTGTAATGTGTATGTAGTGTGTAATGTGTATGTAGTGTGTGTAGTATGTGTTGTGTGTGTAGTGTGTGTAGTGTGTTTGAAGTGTGTGTGTAGTGTGTTTGAAGTGTGTGTGTAGTGTGTGAAGTGTGTGTGTAGTGTGTGAAGTGTGTGTGTAGTGTGTGAAGTGTGTGTAGTGTACTGTGTGAAGTGTGTAAAGTGTATGTTGTATTGTAATGTGAAGTGTGTGTAATACCTATGTGTAATATGTGAAGCGTGTGCCATCTGTGTCATGGATGAAGTGTGTGTAGTGTGTGTGAAGTGTGTATAGTGTGTGTGAAGTGTGTATAGTGTGTGTGAAGTGTGTGTAGTGTGTGTGTAGTGTACTGTGTAGTGTACTGTGTAGTGTACTGTGTGTGCAAGCGGGTCACTACGCCACACTAGGCGAGCACAGATCTTCCCACCACACTGGGCAAGTGTGGGACCCACCCGACCACAGTGCGCCCGGCAGGACGTGCTTCCACGCCCACCATCGCCCGACAGCACCGGCACGAAGTACCCCGAGCTTCATCCTCCAGGGCTTGGCACTCGTCCCCTCCCCAGTAGGCCCTAATTGACTAGTTCCCCATGAAATGATGGCGATAGGAGGGAAGCTGGATGAGGAGAAGGTACCTGGGGATTGTTGGTCTCGCTACTTCTGGAATGACACACCGATCCAGATCACCTCGTTTATTCCGACAGTCACGAGTGCCCCCCTCGTTCGACCGCCGGAACTGATGCTTAACCTTGACCCAGGACGGGTCCCTAACCCCGAAACTCGCAAGAGCTCCCCTTGCTGACAGACAAAGTCCCCTTAATTCCTCAAGATGTTACTCATAGCCACTGGGCTCCCAGCCCTCCAACAATACAATATTCCCGAAATGCCTGATGTTAACTACCAGCTATCTGTTCTGCTAGTCCCGAGAGATGTTACCTCAACCTGGTAGTAGCGAACAAAGCCCCGCTCCGCGACTGTGCGACTGCTTCTTATATACACGCTCGGGAGGGAAAAGTAGGGGATGAATGGGTGAGCACTGACCACGCCTGCCTGCGTGCGCATCGGCGCCCGCAGCCTTCTCCCTCTTCATCCCTCTCTCAGGCTCGCCGGCCCAGCGGCAGAGATTTGGAAGCACAGCCTTCTCTGTGCAAGTGTCCTCGGCCGGCTGCCTGCCTCAACCCCCCCCCCCCAGCTACCCTCACGCTCCAATGCGCCGCCACACACGTGTTTTAAATAAGGTAATGTTGACACACGGACATACACCACTCGGGTGCCTTGGCCGGGGAGGGGGGGGGGGTTGAGTTGCCTAAACAATTTCCCACGTTGCGCCCTACCGGGCCGCAACAGGATTAAACTTATAAGTTGTATAGTAAATTATGTATTTTTTTCATTATTTGAATTTTGGAAGTGAATTACTCCAAATTATATGTAAATTTAATCTTTTATTGGCTTTTAATTCTTATGAACCAAAAGCATAAACCTATAAAAAGCCAAAAATGTATAAAAAAGACATTAATGTAGTTTTTTGACTTCGTAGTGGTCTGGTTGCCAAAATTATTATCCCAATAATTAACTGGTAAATGTGACTTAAAGTTATCAGTGTTTTTTTTTTTTTGTAGAATATATAAATAATGTATTACAGTTCTCTTCAGCTAAAAATACTTCTGAGATGTGAAGTAAAGGTTACAAATTTTTCCCCCAACAGTTTTTAGGCTCATGCTGATATCTTCAGAAGTACCAAAAATATAGTTTTTTTTCCTTTCCCCCTTTTTTTTGCAAGTGTACTAAAACATCTTGATATTTCAACTATGGCATGTTTTCTTTAAGAATCTTGGTGTGTTTTATACCTTCCTTTTCCTCAGTTTGATCTTTTTTCCCCCCCAAAACCGTGAAATTCTACATTGTTATAGGAATTGTCCGGTTCCATATCAGCATCTAATCTAAGCTTAGGCCTATATTTCTTTACATCACATTTACTTTGTTGCAGTTTTCGTTCCATTTAATCAGATGTATTTAGTAGGGTCTAGTCCTATGGATATTCTTATTATCATTTTTGTTTCCTTCAAGAAGTGCAGCATCAAGTTTGTTATTTGTAGTCTTGTTATCCTTTACGACAGATTTTACTAGTATTGTCAGTTTACCAACCTATTGTTAAGTTATTATTCAATAATGATGTCATACATTCTTATATTTTTTAACCCTGCAATACAATCCATACAAATCTATTTCACATGTTGTTTTACAGGTTGTATTAACATGAAATAATCTGATATTGCACTAACACACATAATGTGATAATTAAACTTCTTTTATACTACTTTTCACGAGCCACAAAGCCTTTCCCCGTCTCCAATTACCATCTTGGGCAGTTGCAGTGTAAAAATGTATTTATACTGTAATGTTGGTACCTAAGCCTCATCAAACTCCAGAACTGTTAGAACGTAGAATTCTTATAGAAACCTGACTTAGTGCTGCACAGTTCGACAGACATCCGTGTGCGTGTGCATGCGTGCGTGTGCATGGATGTGGTGCATGCTGGCATGTGTGTATACACGTGTATGCATGCGTGCGTGCACACACACTCACATACACACAATTGCATACACATTATGTAGAAGTTACCTGTGACAATGGGAAATAATGCTTTCTATATGAAAACAGCTGTACAGTAGATACCAACGCAATTGTCAAAAAGTGGAATTGTTAACGATTACTTTTGTACTAGATAAGAGAGTTTTATATGTCCGTGTTTGAACTTATAGTAAAATTAAGGTACTGGAGTCTGCCATAATTTGGTTTCTGATGAACATAACATTTAAATACTTTGTGTTTACAGAAAATAAGGCTGTAGGAATCAGATAGGTTGAACAAAATTTCCCAGAATCAATTTTCCATTCATAATATATGTGTCCAGCAGACAGATATGGTTTGGTTCTCACTCGTACCGTTCCTTGACCTTGGAAAAAATTTGATGCTTTTAATATGTAGTTATTGTGTGAAGGTGTGAACAATTTACGTTATTACTACCTAAACCTTTTTGGTCTGGATCTGTACTACTGGTATAAATATAGAAAAAAGTTATGATAATTACATACTTTTATTGCAAGAATAATTCAAAGGTCTTAATTCATTTGTTTTTGCTGTTTGAGACTAAACTGCTGTATGTGTAAAAATGTTTGATAGTTTTGCACCCAGGTGTTTTGTAATTCGGGGGTCTATATTGCCTATGTTTTTGGGTTGTATAAATAGGATGTCTTTTTAAAAAATAAATTAAAATGCAAAAAAAAAAAATTGTGAAACTGAAATGCACTTAATGAACTATTAATGCACTTTTCATCATAAGAAATGTGTATTAACAATTGTGCTGCACTTTTATGAAATTTTTATAATGACAGGATGTGAGTGAGTACATTTAGTTTGAATGTAAAATGTTAAAATTATAAGCAATAATTACATGTTACATCATATTCTTCCATATAATTTATGTATGAATTCACAAGAAGTCATTTAATAGATAATGGATGTTAACCCAAAATTTTGTTTCTTCATGACATGACTACCAATTTTCATACAGAAATAATATTAAAGTACTTATTTTTGCTTTTGTTTCATTATGTCTACTTTCTGTTGCTGCTATATAAGCCCTGTAATGAGTTGTGGGGATAATGGGAACTGTTCTGTTGCTTGCAGCATCCGTACATTCAGCCCATAGAATTCCTAAGTTGTAACGATGTAGGAGGCTTTGTTGCTCGTGCGCTCGTTGGCTCTGGAAGCATGCGGGACCAGCTGTGCTGCACCAAGCCTAAGCTGCCCTTCATGAAGAAGTACGGCAACCCACGACAACACAAGCCTTTCACTGCGGGTGAACTGGCTCTGCTGGGTGGCCAACTTCTTGAAGCACTCAGGTTTCTACATGAAAAGGGCCTGCCTTTCGGTAAGTGATAGTGCTTGTGGATGATTGAGGTGAATTGTCACACAAGATTACAGTATACGTTCTTGTATTGACCTTAATATTTATGCAAGGGATCATTAGCTTGAATTTTACAGTGTTTGTACTACCTGTTCTGTTTTGTTATCACGACTGGGACTTGCGATTTGACCCCGTGTTTTCAAGTATCTCTAGTTGATTGTTGACAATTAAGTATGAGAGACTTGTAAAATTCACTTTCGTGATAACATTAAAAATAACACAGTTTTAGGCTATTTCAAACAAACAACACAAATAATAGACATTTTTCTATAATACCTGTTCTATCTCTGGTTTTGATGCTGTTTACTGTAATTTTGCTGCAGTTATGAGTAAAATTATGAAAAATGAGATACATTCTGAAACTTACGCATATATTTGCAGTTTCGTAACACTACTTAAATTTAATTTACAATTAATTTTACATACGCTACCGCACAACATAAATAATTATCTGGATCGTACCTACAATGCTAAGTAAACAAGATTCTTCGAATTCCAGTGTACATGTTTACCAACATTGGGAAAATGAAAAAAACACTCATAGAAAGAAATATACAGTCGACCTACCTCATCCGTATTTCGTTCCAGGAAATCCGCGGGTGTTTGGAAACCGCGTATATTCAAGACACCTAATAATCTACATAAATCATCTTGTGTAACTTTTTAAATTTTTATTTTATCCCCAACCTCAAATACTACTACTGTATGTTGTGTGAGTAAAAATTGCCAATACGTTCAGAAAGTGCCCCAAAACATTTAAATATCGTGAGAATTATAAGTAACGTGTGCAGTGTGGCGCCTGTTTGATAAAACAAGCGGGCATGAGTCATGTGGTCGGTCACCGCTGAAGTCACAACACATCACGACATGATGTGCCACACTATCTCTCTCCACCCCCTCCCCTTGTCAGTAACTGTCAAGGACGTGCGTTGGTCAGAGTGGGAGTGCCTCCTCAGGCAATGATAGAATGACATTTGATATTACTTTTTCTTGTGTGAAATGCTTACTTTATCTTTGTTAACCAAATACAGTATATAAAATAGCAATGGAACAACACCACTACGACTACATAGCCGTGAATATTTTGGAATTGTTTTTAAACAAGTCTTACTTGCATGACGTGCATAAAAATTGCAGACAAGAAAAGGATTATAAGTACAGTATATGTACACGTGTTCTATGTGGAAGTGGTTAGCAGACGGGCGACACGGGAGAAAAGCAGGTGCTGCGAGAGATATGAAATCATTTGGTTTTGGAAGTGTGCAGCGAGCAAGAAGGATGTGAGTGTATTAATGCAGCCTGGGCCTCCAGTTTCACACATTCAACACCTCAGCACCTCGTAGCCTCTCCCGCCTGTTCTGCCCACCTACCACCGCCTACAGCGCATCTAGTACACACACACTGCGTAATGAAGCAGATAGTGTGGCTGACAACGTGAGACTAGCTGCTCTCGTATGCTATGAGTGGCCCTTAGCGTAGACCATGCAGAAAACTGTGTGGCGTGTGGGAAATTACAACTTCTTAAAGCTACTTTTTTTTTTAAACCTCATTTTCCAACTACTGTTGGATAACGCGGGCCATTTGAGCTACAAACCAAATTTCCTAAATTAAACAGAGCTTTATAAGCAATTTTTAAAAATAAATTGAACACTTATTTTTATCAGAGGATAAAAAATAAAATAATGATTCTTATCACGATTTGCCCAGCAAATATTTATGCCTATCCAAAATGAAACTCTTTCTAGTATGGCAGTCATGTTGTCAGAGGTAGGCTGGGCTTTATTGTTCTACACAATACATTAGGTGTGAGTCTTGGATGTGTGACTATCATATTGTATTTTACAGTTTTTATTTTATTGAATTCAAGGTTGTCTACTGGTGTACTTTTTTTATTAGATTGTGCCACTATAACAGTCAATTGTTTTCAAAGCCTAGCCCTAAACGTTTGTTGCAGCCCGGTAGAGCGCAATGTGGGAGTTTGTTTAGAGCAACTTCCCCGCCCCGGCACCCAGTAATTTGTGTTTGTGTGCCAGCATTACTGTCTTTAAACGCGTGTGGGGCTGTGGTTGAATGGCGCCGAAGGGGGGGGGGGGCATGGCCAAGTGCATGTGCACTGAGACTGCAGTCCTTCCACCCCTCCACCGCTGGGCCAGCGAACCTTGAGGTATGGGTGAGGAGGGAGATAGCAGAGAGTGCACCTGCACGCGCAGGCGGTCTTGGCCAGGTGCTCACCCCTTCATCCCTTACTTCTCCCTGCCGGGCGGGTATATAAGTGGCTGTGCTGCTGCGGAGTGGAACTTCTACAATTTTACCGCTACCACCAGGTTGAGTTAACAACTCTCGAAACTAGCAAGATCAGCCTAGGAGTGCGACTAGTCTGCGGCGATACCTAGTAGTAGGAGTAAGGAGGTCCGGGTGCATTGTTTCACAATTGAGGGCTGGGAACCATGGTGCATGGGGATAGCTTCTGGGGACCGAAAAGGATGTAGTTACGCAACAATAGAGAGCTCTCGAGAGTTTTAGGAATAGGGGCCTGTCCAGGGTCAAGCATTAGGCGCTCTGTTCCGGTGGTTTAACAAGGGGGGCACTCGTGTCTGCAAAAATAAAATTGTTTATCATTTCACTAGTTGTCGTGAAACCCACTATCCAAACACCCTTGCCTTGTCTGGAATCTTGCCGTCATCGTCAGTCATTTCATCGGGTGCAAGTCAGTTAGGGCATAGTGGGGAGGGGACGTGTATCGGATCCCTGGTGGACGAAGTCCGGAGGCACTTCGTTCCAATACTGTGAGGACTACGTTGGGCGTGGAGGCATGTCTAACTGGGTGCATGGTGGTCGAGTGGAGGAGTTACACCTGCCTAGTGTGGCGTGGTCCCTGGACTTCCTGTTCGAGGGGACAGCTCACAGTTTGGAGGAAATGGGCTGTAAGCTTGCCCAGATTGGGGACGATGTGGTAGGATGCTGTCAGGCTACGGTGAAGTGTGGAAGCACGCTTAGCTGGGTGCGCAGTGGTCGGCCAAGGTTACGCGCTTGCCTTGTATGGTGAGGGTCCCATGCAGGGTGGCTGCATGCCCCTATCACCGCAGCAACCACAAAAGGGAATGTTACCCTTTTTAGAGGTGTGGGGTTTGGTCTTGCTCTAGCCTTCTTCATGTGCTACATCCATGCCCCGCCGACACTCCCAACACAGGCACAGGAGTAGGTTGCCTGAAGACAGTCCGCAGGCGAGGTGCCTCCAACCGGAGACGAGTGAGACCAGCCGCAGCAGGACCCCTTTTCTTCCCCTTCGCCGAGTTCGGGTCCCCAGGAGTTAAACGAGCCACATAGGGGGAGTACCTTAGGTGAGCCACTAGTGAGGAAAAAACCGGTGCTACAACGTGATACGCTCAGCCACATGTAAGTTTGGTGAGAATTTTTAAATTTTGTTTATTAATTCAATGTAGTAAACCCCCAATCTAATGACATTGGATCTAATGACATCTTCGATCTAACGTTATCTGGGATCTAACGTTGTCTGCGATCTAACGTTATAATTTCCAGGAACCCTGGAAAAATAAAAATTTATATTTAAAAAAAATTGGTCAGAGCTAAGCAGAGTGCAATAAAACTTTATTTAAAATTAACTTTGCATACATTTAACAATAACATACTGCATTTATAAATTGGTGATATGCAGCTGTGGAAAAAAAAAACTGAAAAAAAATGTTAGAAACTTTGGCTGGAATATAGTTGAAACGTGCGCAGGGTGAGATGTGATGACTAATGCTGTCATGTCTTCTCTCCCTCCCCTTCACGTCTCCATGCTCTCTCCTCTCTTCACTCCTGTCTCACATTCTTCCATGCATGCTCCTCTGTGCACTTCTCTCTCGCACTCCTCCGTGTGCCCTGAGCTACTGTGCAGTTTGCCAACTGACTTGCGCATAGCAATGGTAATTGCCAAAACTGTAGTCTAGCTTACTTCTCCCTTCCAAACCCTTTGCCCTGGTATAACAACACCAACTAATGAGAAGGCGAGTCTTATATCTTGTCACTCCCTTGTCCTCTGTTTCTCACCACCATGATTTTAACTAGTGTTACCAACTGCAGGGATGCAGATTAGACAAGGTGACGTTATGCACGAGAAATTTCCAGGTAGCTTACAGAGTTGCCATATCCTATGTATGCTTGCTGCAGGCTTGCTCATGCACGTGTCGTGCAAGCTATAACCAGTACTGTTGACATCTGATCATTGGCTGGTCTGCTTTTGGAGTGAGTCATTGATCCTTGCGTAGCATACAAACTAAATAATTGGCATTGTTACCATCAATAAGGAAAAAAAATCAATAGAGAATCATGAAACCACACAGCTGGCTTTCTTACATATGTGTATATATGTATTTTAACACCGTCATGCGCCGAGTTTCAGGAGCAGGAGTTTATGCTTTATCTTGTGTCAAAGAATAATAATAAATGTTTCTCTAGTGTAATTTTGTGCAGGACATGCTTGCTTATTTAAATACAGTAAATTAATATTTTGACAAACATTAC
>PNEQ01129042.1:13693-32023 GCA_003012365.1 Medauroidea extradentata
CTGTCCTGTTTATTAGACCTAAGTTAACAAGTTGCAGCCACAATATAGAACAGGGCTGCCACCAAGTTCATTTCCAAAATCCTGTAATTAGCATTAAAAAATCCTGTAAAATCCTGTAATAATTCAAACTTACGTCTACATACTTTTCCGAAGTTAATTTAGAAGATTCTTGCTGTAGAATTTTGATAGTGAAATTAATGTGTATAGTAAATTATTATAGTATTGTGAAAAAGTGAGATGTTATACAGGAAACCATTTACTGTTAATGTTTTTTTACAGACTGAACTATTTTCTAATCTGTTTCAGTAAAGTAGCAGTGGAACTTTCCACCCTTTTTTCTATTTGGAAAAATTTATAGAATGAGTGCGAACATGTTCAACTGACTACTTATTGTTGAAAAATTAATATATCTGCATACCGTATTTGCCAGCATATAGGACGACCCCGCATATAAGACGAGTCATGGTTTTGAAGGTACAAAATCTTGAAAAAAAGTAAATTACTAATTTTGAAATTCCCGACAGAAAAATATTTTTTTCCTTTGCCTGAAACATTAAAAACTTAGTTTATATATTTTTAATGCATTTATTACCGGCATTTAAAGATCATAATAGACAAATGAACGAATAACATTGGCTACTACCGCCTTCCGCGCACCCGAGAGCCAAGGAAATGCGCGGCGGCAGCCGGCAATATCTTCATTTGCCCGCAGTTGCGCGCGACTTGGCAACGCCGGCCTAAGGCACGCCGCGCACTACATGACAACGCAGGGCAACAACAGCTGCTTGCAAGGTCATTGCGTTCCTGTGCGCTGTTGTCCTCCAGCCTAGCGCTAGACTGTAGACATGTGAATGTGTGGTACGGTATCTAGATCCTCGTTTTTTCCGCCCGAGTCTTGTGCTTGCGAGACAAAGGATGAAAGCATGCGGACCTAGATCCTTGTTTTCTCCGCCCGAGAGTTGTAGGCTGGCGAGACAAAGTATCTCGGCACGTGCTCGCATCGATCGCCGCTTCGCTGCGAGGAAGTGTCCTTTATTATGAATGACGCTCATCAAAATCTCGTACCGTAAATTTTATTAAAATAAACGGGTGACTCGTTTTCATTTGTGACGAAAAACGCAATTCCTTGAAACATCATACAACTCTACAGCTTACAGCTAAGCTATCAAACGATTTTTGGCTAACAAAAATTTTTGCACCCTCATATAAGACGAGTAGCAATTTTTGAGGGCCAATAATATGTAAAAATTGTCGTCTTATATGCCGGCAAATACGGTAAGTTAAATAATGGCTTCGAATGAGACGTAGTTTGCTTGTATCATGGCGCCGCACATAAAAATTGAATACACGTATTTATTAACATAATCGCCATATGTTTTCACCAAAAATTTTGGCACAAAATATGGGGTGCAGCCATATGAAGGGTTTTAAAAATTTTCATTTTTTATTTATTTTGGCATAAAATAAAACACAAATTTACGTATATTTGCTTATATATAGCATGACCTTTTCTGCAAAAATAAAGGGAAAGATTTGTAGGTTTAAATTAAGCACGAAAAAGATTAGGGAATCTCGTTAATCCATTCATGTGCGTCGCTAATTTTTGTGTCAATTGTTGCTAAACACAGATGTTAGAAATATCCGTGAATATCTAACATTATCCGTCTGTCAGTTTTAACCTTTAAATATCCGTTAAAACGGATAAAATCCGTTAAAACGGCAGGCCTGCATTACAGTATTATGTAGTGACGATGTTGGTTTTGATTCCAGTATTAGTTCTATAGATTTCACTGGAATCAAACTCAAATTGAATCTTTAGCTCTGGAACAGAAACAATCTAAAAAAATTGTATAGAACTTTTGCAGTCTCACAGGTATATTAGAACCCCAGTTTTACGCATCCACTGTGCCCAAGAATTACGTTGTAAAGTCGCTGTTTCATAAAATCTCGTCTCATAATATTGCCTTCTCGCAAAATCCAGTAATCATTAAATATGGGTTCTACACTACTGATTTACACAATTGGTTTCACGTAAGAATGGCATAGTGCTTGCGGTTTTTAATTGTATTGTTGCTAATATAGCCCACAAAAATGCAATTCTTAACACCACAGGTAATAAACAGTGAACGCTAACCATAATTAAAAACTATTATGGCAGTAACCATCAGCACATTTGTTTACAGTAATATGTTACATTTGAGTATTGAATACTTCCACAGCTTGCTGGGCAGTTAGTAGCACCTATAATACATAGAAAATAAATAATACAGACACGTTAGCTTCAAAAAACTCTATTTTGGCAATAACAGCAATCAGCATTTGTTTACAAAATACGTTGTTGTGGCCCGGAAGGGCGCAACGTGGTAGTTTGTTTTGTGCAACTCCCCCCCTGCCCCGGCACCCGAGTGGTTTATGTCCACGTGCCGGCATTACCGTATTTAAAACACGTGTTTGGCGGCGCTCTGGGGCGTGAGGGGGTGCCAGTGGAGGCAGGCGGCCGGCCAAGAACACATGCACCGAGAAGGTTGTCTTTCCACACCTCTGCGCCGGGCCGGCAAGCCTAGAGAGAGGGGTGCAGAGGGAGAATGCTGTGTGTGCCAATGTGCGCACAGGCAGGCATGGCCAGTTACTCCCGAGCATGTATATATGCTGCCGTGGAGCGGGACTTCTTCGCTACCACCAGGTAGAGGCAATGCCTCCTGGGACTAGCAGGACCAGTCTGGAGCTCAGCTGGCTAGTGGAGTAAGTAGTAAACATTATGAGTTTCGGGAACATTGTTGTACTGTTGAAGGCTGGGATCCCAGTGGATACGAGCAGCATCTTGGGAACTGGAGAGGACCTTGTCTGTCAACAATGGGGAGCACTCACGAGTTTCGGGGTTAGGGACCTGTCCTGGGTCGAGTGTAGGCGTCAGTTCTGGCGGTTGAACAAGGAGGGCACTCGTTACTATCGGAATAAATGCGGTGATCTGGATCAGTGTACATTATTCCAGTAGAATTGAGTCCAACAATTCCCAGGTACCTCTCCCGCATCCAGTTTCCATCTGTTGCCACCATTTCATGGGAGAAGGCATCAACGAGAGCCTAGCGGGGAGGGTATGAGTGTTGAGTTCCTGGTGGACGAAGTCCGGGGTATTTAATGCCGACGCCGCTGGGCTACGGTGGACGTGGAAGCACATCTGGCTGAGTGCACAGTGGTCGGGTGGGGTCCCATACTGGCCTAGTTTGGTGTGGTGACCTGCTTGCCTGGGTGGTGTGGTCCCTGGGCTTCCTGTGCGAGGGAACGGCAACCAGATAGAGGGAAACGGAGGTGGCAAGCTGACCCGGTTCGGGGAGGACCTGGTCGGATGCTGTCAGACTACGGTGGGTGTTGAAGCACTAGCCGGGTGTGCGGTGGTCGGCTCAGGTCCCGCGTGTACCTTGTGTGGCGCGGGCAGGATGATTGGACACCTATTACTCAAGAATAGCATTCCTTAGGTGTGAGGTTTATTACCATATTTACTCGTGTATAGCACGCACTTTATTTCGAAAGAACTGATAAAAATTCAGGGGTGCGTACTATACACGGAAAATAGAAAAAAAAAGCGAAAAAAAGGTCAGTGGTCGGTTGAGTGGCGTGGAGGGGGGGGAGGCGTGGTAGTGGGGTGAGAAGGCGAAGTTAAAGCCGTAAATTGACAGGTGTCAAGAGTAGGAAGCAGAGAAAAATAGGTGGGCGGTCTGTCGTGATGGGTTGGGGGGGGGAGTAAGAAGACGAAGTTATAGTTGTAAACCGACGGGTGTCAACAGTGGGAGGCAGAGAGAGAACGTTCTCATGGCCAGGTTCCTCCATCATTACTCCTCTTCCTTTTCATTTTCTCCCCTTTTTTCCTCCTACTTTGCTCTGTTGTAACCGTCGCTGCTAAAACCCTAAAAGTTAATTTTGAGGTTGACTCACCCTGCAAGGTGCTTAGAGATATTTTACGCTCGGCCCCGTAATATTAGTAATATGTAAGAGTTAAGCCTACCTTATTTTCACCCAAAGGGTTATCTAAATCCAATATTGTGAGCCGTGTTGCCGTAAAACATAAAAATAGAGATGTTATATTTACCGTCTTATGTATATATTCACGCCCGCCATAACTGATATAAACAAACAGATGGACGCAATACAAATAATGCCATGCTGCAAAGTATGAACTTTTAAGAGAGAAAGTGTGTATGTAATTATTGTAAACGTAATATTATTAAGTCTGTGTATTTATTTAGTGTTTTATTTCTTTCTTTTTTGGCAACACGGACATTTCCACGGCCCTGCGGGAATGTAAATAGATTCACGTATTTTTTTGCAGAGTGTGGGAGATTTGTGGGTGTTGAAGTGGTGCGCCTGCTAGCTAGCAGACGGCCTCATCTCCAGCGGCGGCCATTTTCACAACCCACTAACGGGACTTTAAGCCCCCCTCAGGGGTATATAAGGTGGGCGCTCGCCTAGCCAAATCGTCAGTCTAGGGCTCGGGCCTCCGCCCCGAGCAAGCCTAGGCACCATCCCCTTACCTCGAAAGGGTTGCTTACTGAGAAGTAAGCGGAAACCCGACGTCCACTTTACCTCAGGGTTGCTTACTGAGAAGTAAGCGGAAACCCGCCCTCCTACCTGTTCACCATTACCTATCTTCCGTGGGTTGCTTACTGAGAAGTAAGCGGAAACTTGGTCCTACCTACTCTTGTGCCAAAAGCACTGTTCGAAGGAGACGCGCCCTAGCCGCGCGGGCAGTATTAGGGAACGCACCCTACCGCGAGTCGCCATAAAGTGCATATCTGTGACCGCCGGAGGCGGAAGTAGAGCCAAGTCCGTGAGAAGTTCCGGGGCTCCGTGCATAAATGACCACGTGGTCAAGTATTGTGAAGTTTGTAAACCAGTAGTGTATAGAGACTTGTGTATATGAGAAACCGAATGTAGTAACTTGTGTGTACAGTCAGTGAATGTAAAAGTGTGTCAAGGTATAACAATATATAGTTCAAAAATGTATTTCATAGTTTCATTCCGAGATACCAATGTCTGATATTGAGTGCCTAGTTATTACTATCTCGCCTGAGGAACGAGCCTCAATAGAAGGTCGTAAGGCAGAAGCCGCAGCTAAGCGCAGATAGGCCGTTGTCAGTGAAAGTACGATACCTGTGGGAGTAATTCCCCCACCTCATAAAACTGCCGAGCAATCCACAACCCTTTCCAAACTTTGTCGTCAATACAAGGACACTGAAAACAAGCCGTCTAGACGGAAACGAGACAATTTCTGCAGTATCCTTAGGGACCTTCACCGCCTTCAGCTACCTTTGATCAGTCCTATAAAAACCCCGGAAAAACCTACACCATTACCACACCCCCGCATCCAGCAACTGAAGAGGGAAGCCGACTTCGAGCCGAAGCCTGTGTCGGACTGAAAACGCCGCCTCCTTAGGGAGCTCTTCTAAGAATGGTGAGTGGTCAACACGCCTACTCCCTTTATAAAAAGTGAGAATTTTCCCGCTCTGCTGAGAGACTTGTGTTGTGTCGACTGCCCGGGAAACCACTCTCCTTGGGACATTTAGCAGCCTCCCCTCCCCTTCAGGGAACTCTCGTGTTCACACCTCATTGCACCCTGAAGGAAACCTAAAATCAACCCCCTTTTGCCAGCAGAGTGGTGACAAGGTCTCATGATAAGCTATAGTTCCATGGGGAAAGAATGAAAGAAAAGCCGTCATTGTTCTCCTTTTTCCCCCTTTCCCACCCCCACCCGGGAAAGATATTTGATGGCTAGTGACCAGCTATCTTTTCATGTGAAAGGAAGGAAGAAAAAAGAGCATAATTCTTTTTTCCCTTCCCACCACCTCCTCAAACACACCAGGAGAGATAAAAAACGCAAGCTTGCTTCTGTCACCCTTAGGTGTATTGGTATCTCATGGGCATGGAGGAGGAGGGGGGGGACATGCTGGAAGCGGCTGGCACAGCAGAGCAAGAGAGAGGGAATGTTGTTTAAGACACACACACGCGCGAGGCGAGGGCTGGCAGACAGCAAGCGACCTTAGCAGAGAGACAAGCCACCCCACCCCTCCTGGCTCGCCACCCCCCCTCTCCCCCTTCACACTCTTAACCAGTGTGAATGTTATCTTTCCTTTCTCTTTTATATGTTGCCAGCCACGGCTCCTTTCTTCCCCCCTCCTTCCTTGACCCCTCCATCATAGCGTTCCTCGTGCTGTTTCACTGGCTTGCTCGGCTCATATTCTCATGTTTTTTTTACATACTAGCGAGGCACTAAAAATTTTTTTTCCCTGTAATTTGTTGCAAAAATCGTGGTGTGCACTATACACGAGGGCACACTATACACGAGTGTATACGTATATGTGTATCAAATACAATAAAAATACAGTGAACCCTCGATAACTCGGACTAAAAGGGGGGAGAAGCTGTCCGAGTTAAGATTTGTCCGTGTTATCGAGGGGCGTCAGGTGAGGAGGGGTAATCAGTCATTAATCACAAGAAACATGAGGAAACCAGTACGCTATCATTTCTACAAGCAAAAGAAGCTGCAATATATACTGCTTTGTACGTATCAATTTACAGGAGGGGGTAGTGGGGAAATTATCACTGTAACGGGAGAACTATAAAAGAAAGATTGTCAAACAACCTGGGTCGGCAGATTCTTTTTTATTTATTTTTTATGCTACTTCTGGCTGATCTTTTTTATCTGTGCTAGAAGCTGGCACCAAGGCACCCTTCTACCACATAAAAGTTCTCACCCCCTTCTCTCGTCTGGCTGACGACAGTCTGTACGCGCGCGCATGTGTGTGAGATAAGCTAGGGTGGTAGAGCACGAGCGGAAGTAGTCAAGGTCAACCGGTATAGTCTCAACAGCAATAAAAACACTGAACGTCACATGCAACTCACGAGATGTTTGCGTAAAAAATTGCTCTACATCAGCATGTCACAGTGACTGCAGCCAGCTGCTAGTTTCCTACGAGAAATTGTTTTTTTCCAGGGCCTCTTTGTTAGAATACGAGGCCAGAAGCAATGTAAATCTCAGTCTACCTTTCCTCCTTTTTTTTATTTAGTTGAAGTCACGGCCGTGGTTGACGTGATAATGTGCGCTTGTAGGCCTCCCTTCATACTATCTTACCTTGGCTGCGTCGTCATAGATCAGTGACATCTTTACACACTTTTTACACTTAAAATAAATTTCGCAGATACCATCAACATTAACTGGAACTCAATAAAAGCCCATTCATTTTAACCATTTAACTTTTTCAAAAACGAGGTCCTCTAGAATGTGCGACCCGGGGCAAATCCTCTTTCTGCGCCTTCCCCTTATTTTATAATTTATTAAGTCCTGTTTTTTTCGATATCGCGCCGGCCTCTAGCGTAGTGGGTTAGGCGCCAGTTTACGGTGCGAGAGGCCCTGGGTTCGAATCCTTGCTCGGGCATGGATGTTGTGTGTTGTTTTTTCACCTCACTTCACCCTCATCGGCTTGTAAGACTTCGTTAAAGGGCCGTAAAACCTTCTCACCACCTTACCTACTTTGCAATGCAAACCAATGGCTTAAAATTTTTTTTATTAATGTTTGGAACAAATTGTTTTGCTATCTTCAACTTATCGCACATACCAGAACAAAATAAATTTCCCTTTAGGTGCCATTGTGAGGTGTAGTTACCGTCCAATTCACCAGCATCAAACTGAAAAATTTATTTATGACGCATGTTAGTGTATGGCTCGCGCAGTGAAGAGGGCGGAAAGATAAAGAAGCGAGGTCTGCCTGCTGAGTTGCGTCTCCACTCGCGTGCCTCGCTAGCAACATTTAACCACACGGAACTTGCCACATATTTTACGGTGGGATTATTAAAGGCTACGTAGCGATGAGCTACTGCTTTTAAATTTTAATACTGTTTTTAAATGAGGCGGGCACAATTTTTGATTTTTGACCAAAAAATAATTTAATTAAAATAAATTTTGTTTTTTAAAATTCTGTCCGAGTTATCCGAAGTTCAGGACATCGAGGTCCGAGTTATCGAGGGTTCACTGTATGTGCATCAAGTACAAAAATGATGGCAACATGGTAAACACAGGTGTTATACTCAGGAGCTGAATGTCAAACAAGTTGCTACAGAAGCAAAGGTAGTTGGGGAGGAGTCCCTGAATAACACAACTTTTACAGATCCTCTTACTTACGAGGCTTGTGAACATCCCTGTTAAACTACATTACATCAGGTTAAAAACTATGTCTAGTTTATTTTTAAAACTATTGTATGTGTTCACAATGTAGTATCTATGTATAAAATAACACATTTCAGAGAAGAACATCTGAATACTTTCAATTATGTCACGTAGTTTGGAAATATTATATTCTATCCCTCCAACATTTCTAGAAACATTTTTGCTCAGTTATATCACAAAGTGAAGGGTTTTATAATGTACATTAGTGGTGACTGTCTACCAGTTTAATAATAGGGGCACTGGTTTGATATAGGAATCACTGCCCACCGAGTTCAGCGTCTTACATGTAGGATAGAAAATCATTAGTTTTCAAATAACTTATGAAAGTTTTGTTCACTGTGTTGCAATGTGACTGGTAGTAAAATTAATGTTTTTAGATGATTGACCTATGTTATGAAAGTAAGAATGGTTATTTCCTCATTTGTATCCTCTATGGCGGATGTGGGAGTATTTGACTGGCTGTGATGGTGCAGGAGCCAATGTGTGAGGAAGGGAGAGGAAGTACATGTTAAACATTATCACTTAGTTTAATGAATTGTGTTTCGGCATTGACTTTTATAAAGGCTTTTGAACTTGGCATTACCATTAATTTTTAAATAATTTTCGGTTACTATATCTGCCTATAGTAGTTTAATTTCCCTCCACATAGTGGACTCAAGTACTGCAGTTCAACAACATAGAAAGGTGTGTGTTTTTTGGCAGGTCATCTTCACACTGGTAATATAGCAGTGGAAGGCGGACGAGTTAAGCTGCTGGACATTGAAAATGGAGTCCTGGGACTTCCTTCCTACTATCGCCCCTACTTCGTGCAGCATAAGAAGATCCACACCCTGGAGGCAGTAGATATTTACAGCTTTGGGCATGTGCTGTTCGAAATGACGTTTGGCCATCCTTTGCACGAGTCTGTCTGTGATAACATTCCATCGGGCTGTCCACCCATGCTCGGTAAGTCCTGTTCCATCGTAAAAGTTAACTATGTTTTGACGTAGGTAGTTGCTTGTTTGACACTGAAGTGAGCTGCTTCTCGTTTCATATTTAAGCTTGATGAGTTTGTTTAACTCTGTTATTGTTAGCTTGCTGTGGTATACACAAAACATGTGATGCTAATGAATTATAATGCCAAATAGCATTAATAGTACACAATTTTGCTGAAATGCATGTTTTGTTATCAAACTGTATATAAGTTGCATTGTAAGCAAAAAAGTTATTAACACCAGGTGTATAGCCAGAGTGGGTATCTGGGTTGACCAGCCACCCCAAATTTTTTTAAACCAAAGTTACCGATGGTTTCATGAACGGTAGTTTATCTCTGGTGTATGCACTTAGACATAACTTATCACAGAATATTGGTTGTGCAAAACAATATAAACATAGTTGTGAGTGTTATATTGTAAAAGAAGCAGTAGTGATGTCCTGGGTTTGGCCCTGTTGGCTTAAGAAGTTTGTCCATAAATTCCTCGTTATTGTAACCAAGTCATCATCAAATTCTATTTCCAGCCTGTGGATGGGTCGGCCTCCAATATTTAAGGCTTCTAGACGTAGCCTTTGTAGTTTTCCTTTTTCATCCCTCCAGAGTTTATCTATATTGTCTCGAGTATTGTTGAAATTTAATGTACTGACTCGTGAGACCTGTTGTAACTACAGGCACAGGTAAGCTCATTTTGCAGAAGATAGCCTCTACTAACTGATGCTGTGGGTTCGGTTGTAAACCAGTTCAGTTCATCCGCCACCATTTGTAAGATAACCCTCAATGTGGCTCCCCGTCTGGCCAGAGACTTTCTCAGGCCGGTAGGTATAGGTCCTGACCTGACTCCTGTTCTCTCATTTGCACCTGCTGTGACTTCGCTGGGGTTTGACCTCAGCCTTCATCAGGTTGGCTCAGGCTCTAGAGAGCACCATGAGGGGGTGGGAGCGGGATTGAATAGCAGAGGCTGGTGTCCCTGTTTTACTATTTGCTACCCATTTAATGCCTCTAACAAACAAGTAAACTTTTATTTGACCTTTATAACCAGCAGTATAACTTTGTCATCGGCTTGGCGCAGCTTAAGGTTACTGTCCTCGCCTAACCTCTCTCGCACTGCCTTTATTACCTGCCAAATAAGGAGAGGTAATATGCTACCACAGGAGACTACTCTGGCTAGCTGGTAGAGACGATTTCCCTGTGGCGGATGGGAGTAGTGCGTCTGATGGAGTGGTTCCTCAGACGGAGGACCACTGATCTCCCTCCCATTGGCAGTGTGTGTGAGGGAGGCCGATGCTCTTCGGAAAATTGGGGCAGGCGTAAAACCACTCACCTCTAAAATAGCTGGCGGAGGAGCTGCTGCTTCCGCTCGGAAGTGGTAGAGGCGGGAGGCTGAGGCTCCGTCCGAGCCTCGTTGATCAACTGCTGGACTCTCTGATGTAGCAGTGACGTCATCTCAGGCGATTTTATAGGGCTTATTAGTGCGGGGATCGGCTTTTGTATGGCCCTTAAGATCTTACTAAATCTATGCTGTGAGCAAGGGCGCTTGATAGCCCTGGTCTGATTGTAAACTCCGTAGGAGTGGCACAAAGAAGTCAGGGAAGGGTCTGACCCTGGTCCCTTGATCGGCGATGGCAGTGCAACTAGCTCGGGCTCAACTTGACTGGAATGGCGGCGCTCCTAAGCGGCCTGCTGTTTTCGCCCTCCTAAAGATAGTTTCTCCTCGGGAGATATGTGCAATTCAAGGAAATTATCACTCATACTAAAATGAAAGCTGATGTTTTCATTTTACTTAATATATTGTATCCTGCGACTGTTACAATTATGTGATTCTCTGGTTCAATTTACAATTCACTGATTCAGTTTACATTTCACTGGTTCAATTTACAATTCACTGATTCAATTTACAATGCAAAGACTTTGACGCACTGAATTAAACAATAACCACGCTTGCTTACAACAACACTGACTTAACTGCACTAGTTAACACAAGGAGCCCCGCGCTTCCAGTTTCCGGCTTCCACTTTCGGTAGCAACGCGCCACGCGGCGGCCGCAATTACTCTAATCGGGTGCGTTCAGAAATCCACGTGCGGATTCTAGGTGGCGCCTTGAGTCTCCCTTGCACTAAGCGAGAGTAAAGGTACAGATAGGAGGTGCGGGCTTCGGTGGCTATTACAGACCACAACCCTGGAGAGGAAGGCGGGCTTTGGTGGCTATTACAGACCACTACCCTTAAGGTAGAGGAGGAAGGGGGTTGCCTAGACTGTGCTCGGGAGGCCAGAGCCCTAGACTGTTGAAATTACTGGCGAGAGCCTGCCCTTTTATACCTGTCCAGCAGGCAAAGTACCGTTAACGAGGTGCCGAGATAGCCGGAGAGGAGTGGAGGGGGAGGCAGAGGCTGTCTGCAGGTAACCAGGCTGGCCACCCAGCCACTCGTGACTTCCCTTAATATAAACAAATCACTCTCTCTTACTTACGTGCATCGTGTTGCCGTGAAAATATTAAAGAAACAAATTACTAAAATACAAACATATTCACCTCATATTTACATACATATATTTAGCACTTAAAAAGACAGTGGCAGTTCTCTTTGTTTATAAGTCCTGGGCCGTGATTATTACCAGCGTCCATGCGGCCATTTTATCTCTGCTGCTCACATAGTTATTTATCAGAACAGATAAGACACACAATATTTATAACATAGATAGACACTTATTGGCAACACGTGCTTTTATGCTGATACAAGCCCTGACGGGGCAGGAGAAGATAACAAGGTTAGGCCTACCCTTACTACTGGGAGGCGAGCTTAATGAAATATTTAAGAGACGCGACGGCGATGCGTCAACTTTTTGTTATGTGTTTGATGATCAATATCATTCATTGGACCCCTCAAGTGAATTTCAATGAGAACATCCACACTACGTGCATATAAAAAGAAATTGATGTGTGTTGAAATTTTTAAATTTGAAGTCGATTTGAGGTAACTACATCTACTTAAAGTTCGTGCTTTTAAAACGCCCGCGGAAACGTGCAGTGACGTCACAAGCCATAGTACACACGGAAACTTGGCAAGCTAGCTGACTGCTGTCGCACTCCGGCGGAATGCCAGACTACGCTTGGTCAATAAAAAATGATTTTTAAGTCTGTTACGGTGGTTCGTTTGGTATATGTATGTACGTAGTTAATCATAAAATGTAACAAATGTTATATGTATTCGAGTCGGAGGTTTTATAAAAAATTAGTGTTACGCACATTGTTATATCGCACAATATCAGAGCAATATCCGAGCACTGTAATTTGCAATAATACATTAAATAAACCTGTTTACTGGCGCAAACCGTTACTATATTAAATTATTTAATACCCATATATTTACTTTACAGTAGAACCACACCAAGTGTCGGCCACGATGGTGCAATGGTTACTTTCTGGGCTGATATTGGAAAACTTAAGTGAGTTCAATAATCTATGGGGTTAGTATAATATTGTTTCTGAGATTTTGCATGGAACCTCCGTTTCTTTATCCAAATTTAATATCTTGTATAATCAATAGTATGTATTTTGTATTTCGTTACGGATGTTAGGTTCATATGCAATACATAAATTTATACAGCGAAGAATAGGACTTCCAGGCTATTGTGTGATTTTGGTTTAGCGTACCACAAAAAAATGCTATTTATGTTGTATATCAGTATAACATAAGCCTACTGCAGTACTATTGACCACTAATGACATGTTCATTACTTAATGTGTGAAGTAACGAGTGATTGAACACGCACAAAATAAACACATTTAGCCTAAGTGCAAGTTTAACCATATATGACCATTATTTTAATGTAGGTACACTATCCTACTAGATCACATAAAAAATCACTTTCGCGATTTGCATTCAACTTAAATCGCTGTTTCTTCTGCGGAAATATGCCATTTCAGATATCATACTAATATGGTTGCGAAAATGGAAAATAGATGGTTTAAAAATATTATTAAAACATTTTTCTGTCAGACAATGGTAAAACTATCTAAAAGTATTATATAAAAAAATACATGAAATACGTGGGTTTTTAACTTGGATCCTTAAAGATAGTAGCCAAGTACTGTTACCAATACGCTACACTTTACCCATTCATTGCCATGCTAGCTTAAGCATTTATATGACCAGTGCTGGCCGTATGGCTTGTGACATGGACCAGTCAAAAAAATTTTTCTGTCGCCTGCTGCTTCCCCGAACTTTGCTTGCTTCCCATTCCTAAACTATAGTGTTTAGAAGAAAAATTCTGTTTGGTATCTTCATATTTCTACATTGTTAACAACATGGCATACAGTTCAACGTATTTAAAATTTCATGCATGGGGTCCATTATAACTAAGTTAAAGGTAGGACTGACAAATTGTTCTTTGTGATGTGTTTACTTTTTGGTGAACATTCAAACTTGACTAAGTTACAAGTAGGACTGAAAAATGGTTTTGAAGGTAATAAAACTACATACTTTGTTGGTGATTGTTGGGAAGCATTGTAATATGTCAGATGAGAACTGTGGTGCATGTGTATGTGACTAGTTTTCTGCTTGTGCAGATTCAGTGCTGGAAGCAGTGTTGTCTAGCAGGGCATGTCGCAGTGGCATGCCGACCATATCTGCGCTCCTTAGCCATCCGTTCTTCCGCAGCAGCCCCACTTGTCAGGATGGTATCCAGGAGCGGCCACACTTCAAGCTGTCTGCTCACACCCGTGACGCTCTCAGGGTTGCTTGGCAGAGGACAGAAGGCCGCCTCAAGGAGGAACAAAGAGTGGTATGTTGATTCCTTTGTTACATCCACTAGCTAACTGTAATAGTTAATGATGTAGGTTTCATTCCATGGCTATATGACCTATACTCTTGTTTTGAAGATCATTGGCTCATGATTTGTATGTCATTTTATCATCTTTGAAGTAGATTCACTGTATTAAGGAATGAGTAGGTGTCTGTAGTTAGTGGAGCATTCTTCATTGTTCGTAAAAGCAGTATTTAGGGAAATGTGAAGTGGTGTAGGGTTTATTGTTTTGGAAGGCAATTTGAGAAACATAAAATCTGATTTTAATAATGTTTCAAACTAAGCATAGTAGAACCTCAATCAAACGACAGTACTTGGTTCCCGAAAATTATGTCCTTAGATCGATGGTGTCATTAGATCTGAAGAACCAATTTCAACCCCTAAAAAGTTAAAAACTTTAGTCTAAAAGTGTGTATTGGGATAAAAGTTTGTGACAACTGTTACTAGTTAGAAAACAAATAAATTTTAAAATAAAAGTGTAATTTAATGTAATACGCTGACTCTTTCTGAATAAAATTATACTCTCATACTGACTCACCTCTGCTGCGTTTGCATTTTGTATTGGCTGTGATTGCTAGGCAAGAAGGCAATGCATAACTGTAGAAGGTTCTGATGGTGAGAGCATGAGAAGGTAGTGGCTCTTCTAGCGTGAACTGTACCAGAGCTAACCTTGACCCAGCGAGTGACTCCTCAGCTCTCGACACGCAGGTCGCAGTCGCTCTAATCACTGCCCTGTTGAACGAGCATAATTACAAATCTTATCAGCCCACATGTAGCATACAAGACTAACGTAGGCGGTTTTTACGCTGCAGCCATTTGCCTCACGTGCCGAGTGATTAATAACAGCGGAAGTTGTCAAGGTCAAGACGAGCTGAAGCGCGCAACCTGATGTGAAGCAAGAGAAAAAAAATGAGAAAACGCAGGATTGTTTTCTTCCTTCTTTTTGTTTTGTTTACGGACAGAGTTCTAAGCTGGTCCTTTTTTTTTTGCCGTGCTGTAATAAATAAGAACCATGTCGTCTCTTCATCCCCAACCCCCTGGGCCCTCGCCAGACACGGAAACAAAGACGATGGCTGGGAGAAGGTGGGGAAAGAAAGGCAAACATGTGGCACTGCTCTGCGGCCAGACAGGCTGCTAGTTGTCACGTGACTTATCACAGCCGGCGCCAGCATTTGTGATGCGAGCGGCCGCGCGCACACAAGCAAAATCTGGTTTGCCGGCAGGGGGTGGGAGAGTGAATGGTTATTGGCTGACGTGGACAGTCAGGAGGGGTGTTATCTATTTTTAGTCGTGCTGGACTATATACAGCACTCGCCAAGCAAAATACAACACGGGCAGGCAACAAGTGGAACAATACAATACAGTTGCTATGTGCATGTCCGGTGGCTGACTGCGTGGCAGGTGGCACTGATGAGACGTGTAGGAGTTAGGAGAAGAATGTGAAGAGTGGACACGTGGAAAAATGTGTGATAGGCGTTTAGGGTGGAGGGAGCATGGAGAAGTGAGGAGGAGATAAGGCAGTGTTAGTCATCACATCTCACATATGTCGGTGTTGCACGGGCGACCTAACTTACGAGTTGCGCGGGCTTTAACTGCATTACAGCCAAAGTTTATAACATTTTTTCACAGTTCTTTTTTGTTTCACAACTGCATATCACTAATTTATTATAACTGCACTATGTTATTGTTTAATGTACGCAAATGTATTTTAAAATAACGTTTTACTGTGATCAATTGCACTTTGCTTAGCTTTGATCAATTTGAAAACATTAATTTTTCCAGGGTTCCTGGAAATTATGTCGTTTGATCGCCGATGTCGTTAGATCCGATGTCGTTAGATTGGGGGTCTACTGTAATCAAAATTTTTGCCTCTTCTTAAATGGCCAAACTTATGTATGTCGATTTCCTACTCTACGCTTTCTCCCTGGAGCTTCCTAAATTACGATGACGGCAGACAAAGATAAGTTCTTGCAGACCTATCTGCCGTGACATCTTGCTGGTATGAAGGGTAGATAGAGAAGAGAAACATTTCAACCACACAAATGTGTAAAGGGGTCTGGCTTTGTTGCCTTGGAAGTTTTAAACTTCTCCCAATGAAATATGAGTAAAATAAATGCTAAATGGTGCATAAACTAGTGAAATTACTGATACATTATGTTAATTAGGGTATCCTCAATAAAATAATTCAGCTATAATTAGAGGCCCAGAATTTTCGGAAATGCTAAGGAACGGCGATAAAATGGTGAAGTTATTTGAGGGGGGGGGGAGATAGAGAGAGAAATACTCCGATGCCAGACACACTGTTGTCAGGCGCTCCCAAAAAGCTTCCTCTCAAGTCAGATGACGACACAACTATTTGGAACAAGAACTGCATGTTCTAACTGAATAACTGCGGACATATGCTGTGTCTTCACTAAGAATAATTGCCGCCGGCTGTGCTATACTAGTCACACACACATCACACATACAGAAGAAATGCCTCTTGGAGATATGATAGCGCTGTCTCTTTCCCTCACACACGCACCCACACAGCTACTCGTTCTTATCTCTGCTTAGCTTGCTACATCTCATATTTTACTCCGTAGACCATCAGCTTTTTGAGATAATGCAGCAAGGACGGCGGATGAGAGGATGCATTGGCGTTACCGTCTCCTGTCAATGCATTTGCTGTTCTGATTCACTCTCATGCTCGCACAGTTGGCTGTGCGTGTTTTCATCTTTTAGTTTAGTGGCAATTCCAACATTTACTGTACACTAATTATAAATTACAATTTAACACACTAAACGTCCCATAAACTTGAGCGAGAAGCAATAAACCCTTCCGGGCTGGCCGTTGCATTGTTAAAGTATCGTACACACCGTCAGGAATAACATGGGAACAAGATTAAGTAAATTTTTTTTTGTCGTGGAACGAGTCTGTTTGGGCAGCTGAAGGGGATGAAAGAAAAATAAAAAGAAAAAAAATCATGGATGGTGGGCCGTGTGTGAAAACGAGCATGTCTAGCTTTAGCATTGCTTTTCGACGAACTGTCTATCTAGGTTTGATAGCACTCACGTAGGTCAGACATGTTTTATGTCGGCTCATTGCCGGAATAAAATCACAAACTTGTGACCTTGCTCAAAGTCAATGCGGACACGTGTGCCAACTTCTGTTACTACTAATTAGCTTCGAACTTAACTTTGAGCCGCCTCTAAACAGTTCACTACTAGTGCGCGAAAATATAGCAACTACCAATGTTGGCGTCACTTATTTTTGCTGGCAAATAACACTAGCATTACCTGCTCAATGGACAAGTGAACAATTACATTCACCCGTCCAAGCTAATTTTTATGTGTCTCGGGCAAGCGCACAAATTATTCGACTCGTGCCACAGTGTGGAAGGGCACACAGAATTATCATCAGAGCATGCATGCTAAAATAAATAAATAAATTGCTACACTCGTCAAACTGATTACATTGGTCTGCAGCGGCCGGCAGGGTAATCATGTCGACTGCTGACACGTGCACTTTTGCCGCACGGGCGAGACACCGTTGAGGCGGTCCAGCGATTGATAGCCATATCACATGCCGCTGCGGAGATTTTGGCCCGTTTTGACTTGGTGAATAGTTGCACCCATACTTGTTGGGTATCATTGTAACCAACACATACCTACCTGTTAAATAAACCTATATATTCTTAAAATAACGTACTACTTTGTAATTAAATATGGTTAAGGCCGTTTTAATGCAATTTTTGGGTTTAGGGGTCTGAATTGGTCAAATTCGACTATAGCGAAGACACTGCTATAGTGAAGTTCGAACCCAGGACCGTGACATTTCGCTATAATGAGACTCTACTGTATTTTAATTCTGAACATATACTCCCAAGGCCGGCGGTATGTTATGTTATGTTTTCTATGACTGTTGAGCCGAGGTTTTCTAAATTACAATGTTTTGAACCCTGAGATTTTCACTAAATTAAACCATCCTGCTTTCACCTACATCACATTGTGAATGAGAGAACTGCCCACAGAGTATGTCCTTAAGTTATGTTTCTGTGCAGTGAAAGGGTATCCTCTAGATTTAGTTGTGTAGGGAATGGCATCAGTACTTTTAATGTGTTGTGACGCGTGCTCTCTGCGTCTGCTGCGTGTTGCTTTTTTGGACTATTGCTGTTGTAGTCTACTGCAGTTGGTGTTGAGGTTATGTTAAGTTTGCGCGTGCTCCGGATAGCTCAGTTTGATTTAATTTCAGGGTTAACCAATCATCGTGACTTCATCAATAACAACTCACTCAGTCAACGGTTGATTTATTTTTTGTTTAACTTTGACAGATGTTTACAAAAGGCAGTTTCTTACA
>PNEQ01129043.1:0-16307 GCA_003012365.1 Medauroidea extradentata
GATAATCGAAAACACATTTCACGTATTTTCACCCCTTTAAATAAAGAATTTCGAAACGATTTTGAGTCCTGTCATAGACATTTGTAAAAGTAACCAATTGAAGTTAAAATCACGACGATAGCCAATTGTATTTCAAAGATAAAGACGATTCATTAAAAACACATTTTGCCCCTTTTTACTGCCTGGGGGTCGAATTTCATAAAAACCTAAAACTACTTTTTGGGTATTTACGTAAGCAATATTTTGAAGTGAATATCAACTCTCTATCCCGAAGGGTTCGATAGATATCGATAGTCGATTGGAAACACATTTAAGGTCTTTTCAGCCCCTTAAAAGTTGAACTTCGAGAAATCCTTAAATTGGCTAATATGCATTTTAACGAGTGTCCTATTAAAGTGAATATCACCATGATTGGCCGTCGGGTTTGAGCTCTATCGACGTTTCTTCGGAAACACATTTCACCCCTTTTCACCCACTTAGAGGTCGAATTTCGAAAAATCCCTTCTTAGTGCTCGCCTACGACCTGAAGGGAACCCCCGCAAAAAATTTCACGATTCTAGGTCGAGTGGTTTGGGCTGCAGTTTGATATGTCAGTCAGTCAGTCAGTCAGTCAATCAGTCAGCTTTAATTTTTATACATATAGATATCTCCAGAAACATTTATCTGATTATCGGCAAAATTTTTGTATAAGAATTAACTTTATTTAGCTCTTCATTATTTTTATAACACCGCATCTTATGTTTGCCATTTAGAAAGTTTTATTGGATTTAAGTTTAAGGTTTATAACGGAAATTTCAATTTGTGCCGATTCGATTTTAACGAAAATTTATATTTGTATTGTTAAATAAAAGTATTTTATTTTGAGTTAATTATCATCTAACGTTTACGCCATTATGAAAAATCGCTAATCTCGTAATTTAAATATTTATAGACAATAATTTCACTATTTACCAGCAAAATCATACAGTTAGTTCGTAACTATCTCCATTTTCCCAGATATCTAAATTTAAAATTTTGTTTTAAAATGTTTACATATTTTAAATAAAAAAAAATGGATGCATATCGAATTACATAATCGGAGCAATACATTTTAAGTAACATAACATGAGAAGTGAACAGTTTGAATGGAATTATTTTTGTAATATCCTAAGGAAAGTTTTGCCAATTTTATAAACATTTATATTTGGCAGAAATCAGTGACAATATACGTGGTTACAGATCTGAACTCGGTGAGCAACGATTTTATATTTGATTCTGAATTTATAAAAGAATAAAGATCATAATCAGTTCAGTTCACACATAGTCTAAGTGGAGTGTACTTTGCAGTGTTCCTCATTATCCAAACACCTTTTTATTTTACTGAGAATTATTCGAAATACTGTGAAAAATTAGTTTGATTTTAATCATAATGATTGTACGATTATCCGAATCGTAAATGTTCATTTGTATAAACAAATATTTGAATGAGTCTATAGCACCAACATTACTAGTATATGGTAAGTGCCTCGAAGCTCAAGAGAATTACACACTTTATGTTATGTGAAGACTGCTGAGTAAATATTAGCTATATTTAAACATCTTGTTACTTTTAGGACGACATATGTCACCCACAAATAAGGTTACCGCTTAGTTTCTTTGTAAATACGAGTCGAATAACAATTTAATGTCATCTCTGTAATTTTTTTGTGTAGTTCTACAGAAAATTATAGTAATTAACCGTAATATATTGAGTTTACACGATAAATACAATGCATATACTTTTGTATAGTTGTACTATATTTAGAACAGCATCTTACAAACACTAAGAATAATCGAGCGATGTCGTTTGAAAATATGACAGTTCACAACAGTAAGGCACATAGTAAAAATAATGAACTTTCATAAACATACACAATCTCTACCTACTTTTCTACAAATAATGGTTATGAAATTACGAGGAACAGATTTCCGCAATTTTATCCTATTATTCAGTACAATATTCAAAACATAAACAACATTACAAACATGTTCATGCAGTTTTTACTAAACACTATATGTGTAACAATTATAGTGAACTTATTAAAAATGGCTATTTAGCTATCTCGTGCTAACGGAAAATGTTTTAACTGTCACCATTTCTATAGTATGACGACGCCATAAACTAAATACAGAAAAGTCAAGTAAACGTACTATGTACTATATGAGTTTCTGAGCATGATTAGATTCTGAAAATGTTTCCAAAGATATTTCCTATGATAATAATTTGTTTAAATAAACAACAATTAGAAAATACGGACAGGGCCCAAACAAAAACATTGTTAAGATCTATTGCAGGCCTAATGTGTACCGAATACGAAGTACATATGAATTTTTTTTGCCATATATATCACGATCAAAATATGTTCAAACATTCTCCAATTAGAAAATACGGGCACGGTAAAAGTAACGCTTAAGTGAAGTCATCTTAGTAAGCTAAGATCTACAGCTGTACTAATTTTCATGATATTCTAGAAAATTATCATTCTGATATTTAATGTGTTCGGAAAAATTTTCAAATGCCCGTTGGTTTGTGAGTATGAACACTAAATAAACAAAATACATAACTGTTGAGGCAGCTTACTAGTAAATATATATGTACAAAGTCTGATAAAATTCTGAAAAATATTTCCTTAGATATGTAATATTAAGTTAAAAATATAAACATGACAGCGGTTTCGAAAATATGAATATAGTATGAAACAAATATTCAGCTCAGTATGTAGTAAATTTGTACCGAATTTGATGAAATTCCGAAATATATTTCTTTATATGTCATATCATGATAATAAATATACAAATTCGCTGACATTTTAAAACTTTGCATACAACATGAACAAATACATAAAATTCAAGTAACCGTACTGGGTACTTTGTCTGTACCAAGAGTGACGAAATTCTAAAATAAGATTTCTTAGATATCAAGGCTAATCGAAAAATGTTAAAATGACCAACATTTTGAAAATATGAGTGAGAGATTTTGGTCAGCGCTCAACATCGAGGTCTTTAGGACTGGTGAGGGGTGACATGAAGTGAGTATGGAGCAGCAATGGAACGAAAGTGCGGGGGAAACTTGAGAAAACGCGCCGACAGTGGCATCGTTAGGCACGATACCAACGTGCTGAACCCAGCTGGAATCTAACCCTGATCGCACTGGTGGGAGGCGAATGGTCTGACCATTCGCCCACCGCGGCCTCCTTTAAAATGTGAATATGGCATAAACGAAGTACACAAAGGTAAAATAACGTTACTAAGTACTATGTATGTACCGAATATGATGAAATGCGGTTCACAGATTCAAATGTTTTTAGGAGACGACACACACACCTAAACCAGGCATGTCATCTCTTAGCCTAATTTTTACTATGGAAAGTAGGCTTATAACAAACTGATCTACAGAGTGTCCACAATGTCTTGTTACTCTCTGTATGTAGTTTATGCATATTGTTATGGTATTATGATGTTATGGTATCTTATGTTGTAACATAACCGTAAGTATCCAGTGGATTTATAGCATGTATTGGGTTGTGTTGCAGACAAGGAATGTGAACCATGTGTGATTCCAGTGAATACACCCTGGAACAGAAGATTGTTGTGAGTGCTTGGGTTCACGAACGTTCTCATTCTGGGAAGACACTTCGTGAAGTGCGTGCTGATTTCTAACAACGATTCCACAAAGAGGCGCCACCAAAACAAACCCTTCTGCGTTGGGAACACAAACCCTTTGAAACGGGCAACATCAAAGATAAACCACGAACTGGAAGACCTTCAACCAGAGTGCAACAATGTCAGGAAGTCGAGGAATCAGTAATGAGATCACCAAAGAAGTCACTCCGCAAACGATCAGCGGAGCTTGGAATACCGCGATCGATATTTCATAACACATGAAGAACGACCTCTTCACGCATTTCGCCTCATGTTCGTTCAGGAGTTATCAGACAGTGATTTAGCCCACAGATGGGATGCATTAGTGTTGCTTCCTGAAACCTCAACACAATCCCAAAACGTGGAAAGGTCATTTTCAGTGATGAGTGTGCCATCTATCGGAGCTGTCGATCACGGAATGCTGTGTTCTGGTCCAAGGAAAATCCACATTATGTAGAAGAATTGGAACATAATCCTCCACATGTCATGATATGGGCAGCAATAAACAATCGACATTTGTTTGGACCATATTTATTTGATGTAACAGAGAACCAGACAACTTACCTGGACATGCTGCGAACCTGGTTTGTGCGACAACTGGAGGAACTTGGTATCCTGAATGATGTGCGGTTCCAACAAGATGGAGCGCCAACCCATTATGCAATCTCTGTTAGGGAATACCTTGCCGAGGTCTTTCGGAATCGTTGGATTGGCCGAGGTTCAGCAGTGCTGCCTGCTCCACTTGAATGGCCACCTCTAAACAAAGATCTCGACGTGTGATAATAGCCTTTGGGGCTTCATAAAGGAGTGTGTTGCACAGCAGCGCTACGAAACCACACATGAACTCAAAGAAGCAGAGGAACTTTCTTTTGCTCGTATCAGCCTGCACATGCTTCGGAAGATATCTCACAGAACTTGGTGCAGAATAATTCTCTGTCATGAGAATGAAGGAGCCCAAATATACCCACTGGATACTTAAGGTTATGTTACAACACAAGATACTGTAACATCATAATACCATAACAATATGCATAAACTACATACAGGGGGTAACAAGACATTGTGGACATCATGTACATTACATTTCTTTCTACATACGCAAAGTCTTTGTTCATTCTTTCTAGACAAGAGCTGTGTGATGCTGTGCACTTAGTTTATCGGATCTTGCATGACGTCGTCTCAAACTTGCAGCATGTCCGGCAACATCGCGTTTGTCTGCGCACTATCTCTACCGCCCCCCCCCCTGCTTTCGGGACACGAGCACCCAAACTTTTGCACCATCGTAAACTTCTTCGCACAATTTCAAATTTAGCGTTATTTTTTTGGAAGATTATGTTAGTGCCATCAAGAAATTTTCTCTTCGTCTGTGTACACTTGGTATTTATACGTCGCCTAATTTAAGATCTATTTTGCTGCCTGGAATCCTTGGTGTTTTGCGTTTTCTAAAAAGTGTAAAATTTCATTTAATATTAAAAACCACGATTTTAATTCCTTAGACACATAGATCCGTTGCATATAAGAAAAAAAAATACTGTTTAGTTCACTACACTGTGACGAAAATGAATGAGAGATGTGTGCACGAACTTAGCACGTGTAAATCCCTATAATCTTATGCATGCAAAGCCTGGTCTTACTGTAATTAAATCTACGAATGATTCTTGCAATGTAATAGCATTTAAACGGAACTGGTTTTGTAGACCTACGACAATGGTTTAGCGGTTACCGCCATCGCAATATGTCAAGGATTGTGGCTTCATTCACATGACAGTAATGTTCGATATCGTATTTTGTGATTTTTTTTTTTTTTTTTTTTTTTTTCAGTTTTGGACTTTATTTAGAAAAAAATAATTCCATTTAAGTACATCTGGGTACAAACAATATTTCTTTAAATTATTAATATCTGGAAATTTCTTATTCAATAAGTGAGTTTGTTTCGCTCGTTCAACTTGTAGTCCACGATAGATTCTCGTTACCGTAGTTCAAACAAATTGAATCAGAGTAAAATCGTTATAAAACTGTCAATATTCACTGCATTCAGTTTAAAGTTCATATTACGACATGTTGTCGAGATATTTTCTGCGCCAGAAAGTTAATATCATTCAAGGCACTCCATGACCCAAGATTACGAATTAGAATTGTTCGAGTTTTTAAGACATTGCTGTTCTCAGATTCAGCATTACTGTAGAGTTGTATGCAGGAAACTAGAAATGGCAATTTAAAATAATGTATTTCTTGGTCCTTAACTTATTCCTCGATAACCGCAAATGTCCGCGAGACATATTTGATGCACTCACGACTTATTAAATTACAGTTACTTTATTCTAACCTGTGATGGCCGAATCGTCAGACCATTCGTCTCCCATCAATCCGATCCGGGTTCGATTCCCGGCTAGGTTTGACCCCGGATTGTGTAATTGTGTCGTACGATGCCGCTTGTCGGCGAGTTTTCTCGGGGATATCCTGTTCCCCGCCCCTTTATTCCGGCGTTGCTCCATACTCACCACTAAAATATCTCACTCACGGTTTAAAGAACTAATGCAGGTTTAATAAATATTAACTGTAAGGGAAAACAATAACATTCATATGTAAGTTAAGATGTATTGACAAGTAGAGAGCGAAATAATGGTAAGAATGTAATATTTCATTAGCTAAGATGAAAACATGACCGACGGAGACCTAAACTTACGACATTTGCCCTGGAAGGAGGTCACATCGCTTCTGTATCAACGTCCCACTTGCAAGTAGCAGAAGACATAACTGTCGTATGTGAGACATCAAGAAGTTAGACGGATCTTAACGATTGAGGAGGAGAAATTGTAAAACATTATACTTGTATTCTGGAGGGCTCGTATTCGATTCTCGGTTCTGGATAGCCATATTTAGGATCTCCTGAGTTTTCTAAAGCCACTCTAGTGGAGTTTTCGAATGGTTTCTCAATACAGGTCCAGGCCAATTACCTTCCCCTTTCCTCTGCAGACCTGTATCATGACCGTGAATCTGTACGAAGCAAAAAATGACGTCCAATAAAACAACGGAATACATCAATAAGCATTAACGTTATTCGGAGTAGTTTGGTGATGTTGGACAGCATGTTACAATTTGCAAGCCTGAGATGTGCTCGAACATATCATTGTATATACCATATGAAGAGAGTACTCGAGGTCACCCCGCATGCAAACTACGACTGAGTGCCAGTAGGTATCCCTCACTCTGAAGGATGACGTGAAGTGAGTCCATACAACGGAATAACACCGGAATGAGACGTCTGTGTGAAAAAGGAGATCCCCGATAAAACCTACCGAACAGCTACGTCGTCTGGCACGATCCCACGTGCGAGAAATTGTACCCGGATCGCCTTAGTGGGAAGCTAATTCGCTATTCACTGCACCAACTGCGAAAATATGTCAGTAACGAGGAGTTCATGGATAAAGTATTTAGAGCAGGTTGTCTCACCATCAGCCTAAGAAGGATATTGGTGCGGTCCACTTGTAACATATATAACAGCTAAACTATGCTTACAACCAGCCTTGGCACTTGTTGAACTCCACCTTACAAAACATTCCCACAACATGTTTATTATGCATTCGGCTGTCCAACCTATAGTGTCTCGCACACGATCCTGTGTTTGTAATTGGTCTGCCTGCATCAGAGGATATACCAATGTCTGAATGAACCAATCCTAGCAGTTGACCTTCATCTTGTATTTCTTCTTGTCTCCCTTCAAGACGTTTGCCTTTCTCGCTTTCTTAGTTGCCTTGCCTGTACAGTGCTGTCCGGTGACATGTGAATGTGCCAGTTAAAGGCTAAGGGAAACTTACATCACAAATATATTAATAAAATGTATCGTGCCTCCAACATAAAATTCTAGTTACGTTAAGAAACAGAGTAAAGCATTTTAAAGTAAGTATTAATAGAATGCCGGTAGTATTTAGCCATTGTGAGTATAAGTCCAAATTGTTTCTTTGGAACGTTTCAGGTGCTATGGCAGTACTAGCAGATAAATATTAGGGATGTCAGAAAATCTTACAGTACTTATTTTACGCTGAAAATCAATTTTAATTCACTGAAATTTATCTAAACCAAGTAGCATGACGTTAGTGTGTGTGAGGCAGGAGCAGTAAGGTTGCCATTGACCGGCGTATGCAATACATTATCGCCTCTCCGCGCAAGCCACTCAGCTGGCGTGCAGTACTGTACTAATGTCCGTTCTCATATGGAACTTTAAGCGGTGACCACATTATTTTATTTGTAGGCAGCATAGTTTAAAGTCTAACGCTTGTTTCTATAGTTCTGTATTTCGAACTCGGTTGTTATTTTTCCAGAAACAGCAGTCTGGAAAATCCATTTTTGGCCTTTTGAGGGGCCCGAAAATTATGTTTCTAATAAACATATCTAGTTTTAAAAACTCTAGCGACATAGTTTGAAGTTTGTGTTCTTTTCGTAGATGTATAAACATAATGCGCGTTAAATAGTTATGTAAAAAGAATAGACGTGACTCGCTGCAACGTATACGAAGCGCAGATAGGAGGGCCCCTTAAGACTACTGAACCCTGCATTAGGGCAAGATAAGAGTGAGTGTGTGTGGTTGCCATCAATACCTTTCTAATTCGTAATCTTTGTAGTGGTAACCAATGGTTACGTTAAGCACAATAAGAAGTTCCGGTTACTGAGTTAGTCTGAACCTTTAACAAATATGCTAGATTGTGATTTTAAGCAATAAAACATAACCCTTGTGATGAAAACATGATTATGTGTTACAAAATCAGAAAAGATTACAGAATTGCACTTTGGCCTGTCATCAGGTAGGAGTGAATGCAGCAGCTTCAGTATGCAGACATGCAGCTTCAGTTTCTTATGCAGTAGGCGGTGCAATGTGGTAGTGGGTAGCTGCAGTTGTCGAGAAGCACTATTAGTGTGGCTCCAGATAAATGCAGGATGCACTTGTTGCACATGTGCATCCTCGTGCTTGATCGTACTAAACTCTTCCTCTTCATGACACACTCCATGTCCATAAATCTCGTGTACCGCTGTCTGATAGTCGGACGTGATGGTGGTGTGTTTCTGTAATGTGTATAGAACTTCCGCTAGACCTGGGTGTCAGATATGGTCTCTATAAATCACTCGACGCACTGTGACATCTGCGTTGGGGAGGGGGAGGGGGGATGCCATTTTCGTCACTGACTAACCTGCATAAGAGACATACAGCAAAACTTTAGGTTTGTGTGAACATTGTTTCTGAAATATAAGCAATGAAACTAAGTTGTTAACATAACTTTGGAACAACCTGTGTTTGATCAGCTCTGATTTTCTCATCAGTTAAGTTAGGCGACTTATCACTAATACGCAGTGTCTTGTACCCTTGTTACCCTAACAACTAAGGAAATACCGACTTACACGTTTATAACTCTGACATTTGCAATGTGAAATGAAGGTTCTCACAGTCTTTAAGAAATGCATCTGTGTTGTGAAGATGCCTACGTTGTTTTTCGATGAAAAATTCTTGGAGTTATTGTATCGACTGGGCTATTCGACCTTTATGGTTATTGACATTGAGTAGTTAGTGTAAAAAAGCATGATCAGCTCTCAGGATAAAATGTCTGTCATATAGGTATTGGTAGAAGTGTGTTATAATTGCTTTGCCATCCTGTACTTGTAATAACAATGCTTTCGTACGTGCATCATCTGTATCTGTGTACAGTATGAATTCAGCTTTGATACTTGCAAAGACTAGCGGAGACATCGCATTCTTACAGTCTTTTCAAACAGTTTTACTTTCATGCGACAACACGAAATTGTCCTTTGACTCGGTCATTTTTAGTAAAAGACTTGCAACTGTAGCAAACCCACGCACACCGCACGCAAACCTTGCTTCTCTTTCATGTCTTCTCGGGGTCTGTTACCAATACGCTGACATCATATTCCTCAAAAAATGAACCAGCTGCTTGAACTAGTGACACTTCTTAGGGACTAGTTTGAACTTGGTTGCAGGCCCTTTTTGCACAAAAAATTTACATATTTCAGGTATATTTCCCGTAAGGACAATATTATCAATATATAGTTGCCAAATATTCGAAAGCGTCAGTTGTAAGGTTAACGCCTGCGAATCAGATAAGTCTCATGCCCGGCTGAAGGTGGCAGGGAGGGCAGGAGATGTCTTCAATATTACGTGACTTTCGAGGCACTTGTTGCATGGCTCGTTGCAGCATTATCACGATGCTTGCGAGCTGCAGTATAAACTTAATGCAGGACTTAGCCACATGCAGCAGGCTTACTTTCCGCCAGTGAAGTAATAACATGTATTAACCTTTTAAATGTTGTTTGTACACAACACAACAGACGACTGTACTGCATGTAAAGACGAACATATTTTCAATGCGTTGAGTCAACTGCACCATTAGCACTTCATTGATGTTCTGTATAGCTCACGCAAATATATATATATATATATATATATATATATATATATACTAGCTGTCCCGTTGCGGTTTCACCCGCGTGTACTATAGAAAAGAGTAACTAACTTTTAGTTACGTGTTAATTGATGGTGATACTATATTCTATATTATACTATATGCACTGTTTATCTTTAAAACATCAAATACAAACAGTTTTGTCCAGTCCACTGCGCTAAGCGTACTTTTTTAAATTCATCTTTATTTCTCTATAAAACAGCTGCCCGGCTGCGGCTTCCACCGCAAAACAGCTGCCCGGCATTTAACAGCTACCGTACTCAATAACAGTGTAAAGAGCGCGCGCAATACGCTTGTATGATGTCATGTAATTCCCATAGCAAAGTCTTGCACGGGATACGAACCCGTAACCCCACCCCTCCCACACCCCAAACCTTATACAATACCTGAGTTGTCAGCGAGTGTTTTCCTCGCTTTTTTTTTTTGAGGTCGCTAATTAGATAAAAACAATCCTTGATGCGGATTATATATCATGCTAAAATTTCAGCTCGATCGGTGCAGAACTTTTTGAGTTTTTGAAGCGTACACAAACCAACAGTATATATATATATATATATATACACAGTATATATATATATAAATGTGCAATATACCTTATCTGAATGTTTTATTCCGCATATTAATTTTACATGCTATACCAAAAATATTTGGACAATTGTTTGAAAAATAAAGGGTGTGTGAATTGCTTGCACAATAGCCAGTGAGAAACATAATTTTGTATTTTCACACTCTTTTGGATTATTTTTGATACACAGTGATATTCAAAAATTTGCCAATACCAAGCTTTTACAAAATAATCCATACATGTTTTCCTACACATTTTTGAATCACAGAAGAATGACCGTTTATTTTACCACAAAATTCACACAATAACAGGGGTAAATCAATTTGTGTTTGCAATTTCCGTGCAGCAAACTTTTCAATTATTATTTAAAGTACTTCACCAGAAGAGAAAACTGTTCCGACAACACACTTGATAACGATTTTGACGTCAAAGTATGTTTCGGATTTACCAAATGAGCTTGAATATGTCCGGTAATTGCAGTTCCTTCGCTGATTGTCTTGTTGTAAGTGATGTCAGTGAGTTGTTAGGTAACATCACCTTGGCGGTGCACACAGTGTATATATAAGATACTCGCCGGTCAAGTAGACGTCGCTGTAGTACAAGGTGTCTCATTGGCTGCTGCAGCCGTCTTCTACCTGGCACATCACCGCACACAATGACTATGAACTGCAGGTCGCTGGTAAGTACGACTATCGTCCTGCCAATGACGTATATTCTGGCGAACACAACATGGCAAGTTACTGCAGGATCGTACGTACTGTGTTCCACGAAGTAGTTCACTCAGGGGCGTATAAATGTTAAAATCAATTTTGTATTATGTAATTAACTTAGTTGACAATTTTGAAATAACTTATCAAGTAATATGTTAGAAATGTGTGTAAGAAGCGAGGGTGTTTTACGGTCTTTGAACGAGGTAACAAGATAAGGGCGAGGTGAAGTGAAAGGGCAACACAACATCCATGCCCGAGCCCAGGACCTCTCGCACCGTAGGCCGGTGCCTAACCGACTAAGCTATGGATAGTCAAAAGGGCCAGTTCTTAAATGATAACGTTATTGATGCCAGTACTACTTTTTTATTCATAAAATATTTGGCTTATTGTAGAATACATTAAAAACTTTCAGTTATTTTTAATAAATGAGATAAAACATATATATTTACTGATGTACCTATGAATTTAACCATTCTGAAATGGCGCCAATAAATCGAGTGGGTGATTTTGCAGAACATATTAGACGTTGTTAAGATCTCTGTTACTATGAATGCATTTTCATAAACGAAGTATTTTCTTAAGCGACCTTCTTTGTGAAAACTTATAATGTAATAACTACTATTACAGTTAATACCCCTCCAAAATATTAAACACATACGGTAAATTACCTCAGAAAATATTAAAATAGTGAAGCATTTTTTCTGAAATTACTATATACATAACCTGTGTGTGTTCCCTATGAAGTCACCGGTTGAGCTCGAACTTTAGAAATCCAAACTTAAAAATTAGAAACCTTATAGTTTAGTGAAGGGTGCTTACAATTTAGGAGTGTTATACTTTATTAATCTTGCATAAAGTGACAAACGATACATTAAATCTTACTATTTTAGGCGTGCAGCATAGCAGACCTATGTAGTTGTACAACAAAGGGACGATATACAAGCACAGATCATATACAAATAGAGGCGACTTGTGACAGGAAGATATTTACATCAGTGCAGCAAACTCAAAAAGGAAAACCCACGTCGTATTTATTTGTTGTTAAGAAATGCATGTTTATGTTTTTATATATTATAACGTATCTTAAGATCAACATGTGTGTTTTGCAATATATGAAACATTTATTTATTACTCACCGGCAGCTTTGCTCGTGTGTAACACTGATAGCCTACCAGGTTTTCTATGTTTTATGTAATAGCAAAATTCACTCATGCTTACAGGTCCATATACACACAGATCGTACCACATTACGTGACAATATAATAATAGCTGATTGTTAATTAGTATATTCTATTCCTCGATGGTTGTGCTTGGCTTAAGAACTAGGTTTTCCTCGTAGTGATAGCTTTGTTTTATTCAGTAGGTTTTTTACGTATTACGTAACCATCACTAAAGCAAACAACACCTCAATATCTCAATTGGTTAGTTACATGACATAGGAAAGTACGCCTCTATTAGGGGTTGAATAACATAAATTTTAAATAACTTTTACGACATTTGTATATGTATCCAACTAAATATCTCGACAATGGATAAATCATCTGGTCAAAGCTAAAATGACGCTTCAGTTAGAAACACATTTCGTCCTTGTATAGCTCTGAGACTTCAAATTTAGAAAAACCCTGACATTTATGAATTGGTATTTAGGTAATTATCACCGTGAAGAAAAGCAACTCTGTATCTCGACGAGTTCCATATTCTTGAATTATAATCACTTTATGAATTTCTTATGAGGTCAAAACTGCGACCATATCCAGCTGGGTTCCAGATATATTAGCTATTCATTGAAACACTTTTCATCCCGTTTCACAACTTTTACCCCTTAGGTGTCCAATTTCAGAGACTGCTTTCATGTATTTACGTCAGTATGAGTCCTAAAATCCTAAGCAAAAACTATGCCGCTACCTGAAAGTTCATTCTTTACCTGTTTTGTGAAGAATTAAAAATTTGGGAATATCCGGAAGTGACATTTTGGGTATTTACGTAAACATAACCCTGAATCAAAGATCAATAGATATCTCGTCTGTTCGGACAGATGTGTAGAAATAATCGATAACACATTTCACGTATTTTCATCCGTAAGGGATTGAATTTTGAAAAATTTTGAAATTGTGTCAGAAACATTTGTACGAGTATTCAACTGAAGTGAATGTCAGAAACATTTGTACGAGTATTCAACTGAAGTGAATGTCAGATGTTGGCCCGTTGTGAAGATTTGTACAGACGATACACAGCAACACATTTCCCCGCTTTTCAGCACTTAAAATTCGAAATTAAAAAAAAAAAAAACATATAACTACTTTTCGGTATTTACGTAATTATTATATCGAAGCAAAATTGATTTGTATATCTCGAAGAGTTCGATAGATATCGATGTTCAATGGAAAACGTATTTCATATATTGTACCCCTATAAATGTACATTATACGAAAAAATAAATAAATAATATATAAAATTACCTGATATATTTATTTTTATGAGTGTCATACCGAAGTGACATTTACAGGTCATATCAACAATCAAAAATACAATAACACGTTTTCAGCTGTTAGGGTTCGAATTTCAAAAAATTTGCTTTTTAAGTGCTTGACTACGACAAATGATTCTAGGTTCAGCGGTTTGGGCTGCATTTTGATCATTTCTGTCAGTCAGTCATTTAGTCAGTCAGTGATCACGTTTATGTATTGAGATTATCTGTCCCCTGCTCGTTTTGCAAAGCATTTTACATTTTTTGGGTACCTCTTTCTGCTTTTCTACTTTGTTAGGCCCCCCCCCCCTAACCTTAACAAACATTTAGGCAGGAACCTTCACAGCAAAGTTACGGGTTATGATAGTCTTGCGTGTGAGATACCGCAGGTCTGTGACGTCTCTCAGGAATCTACCATCTTCTCGGACCTTCATGTCCACCCCATGTCAACCCTCACTAACTCTCTAAGCCTTAGCTATTAAGAGCCGTCCAACGATCTCTCAACTCAATGTCCCCGTCGCGACTACGTTCGTTATTATTTTAATAACATTGTTGTACTCTTCAAATAGAAAATTACCTCTTGTGTCAGCTGCCACTTGTGCATATATAATATAATAGCAGTTCCCCCTCGTCTTGCCTTACATGGGATTTGAACCCACAACCTCCTACCAGAGTTCCTACTCAAAGATACATCGTCTGAATTCTTAAAATTTAAATGCTTTGGTCCCGAGCCTACACATCAGTAGCCGTCAGGACACATTGCAATCTTATTATTTGGATGCAGTGCCATCATGTAATATCTTACAACTTATATCCAATTGTTCCGTTCATATACCTACAGTTTTGATAAGTGTCCTGACCCAGTGTGTGAACTTCCCAGTGGAACCGAGGTTCAAATCCTACGTAAGAATTGGGTCTTATATATATTTACATATAGGAACCTTTTCGTTTTCATGGCCCTAAAAACGTTAAACAAACAAAATTTTATAATATATGGATGTATTCCTGAAAAGGACTTATTGCGTACGAGGGTTTTTTAGTATCGGGTCCAGTTACCATTAGACTACATTACTGCATGACCTCCCTCTTCTACTAGAGCAACAACACGCTCACGTACTGACTGTGTTGTGCGCCATTACTCGAGCTAAGAAGTGCAGTGCGGGACAACTGTATTAGCAGCTTTTAATGCCAGTACGACAAAATATGATGTGACGTGTCCGTTAACTACGGTACACGATATCTTCGTTATCGAACAGTTTCCACTTTAAAAGTTTGTTCGCGTTTTTGTATGCATTACGTAGCTCGGTGTTAAAATGCATGTATGATATGCGGGGAAAACGAGTTAAAACACAAGGACGCAAAGTAACACTGGATTGTTATTCACGTGTAATTTTTGGAACAGGTACAATGCACATGTTGTATATTTTTATATATTTGTAATACTGGCCATTAATCAACAATGTCTCAATGTAGCAATATGTAAATACAATGGGCTACACATATGAAATTTAAAATTCATGAAAAATAAATTCACACTCAAGTACAAGGCAAAATATGAAATTAATAAAATGGATATTTCGTTGAACAAGTTTCATTGAGATATACCACACATATAACACACATGAAAACAGCTACATTAAAGTAATTCTGAATATTTACCCATGTTTTAAACAGAACAAATGTGTGTGGAAAACAAAATTCTGCTTAGGATTTATAATCAGATTTCGAGAGAAGGAAACAACTTATTATCTAAGCGAATATGTAAGTTTTCATTCCTTCCAAAATTGCGGTGTATAGAAGCTATTTTTAAGAAGTTCTGGGCACTCAGTAACTATTTCAAAAGTGGGTTGCGACCAAAATAAATACTTATACCGCACACACTGGCCCAAAACACAATTTAAATAAATAAGCCATATGTCCGACCAAAACAAACAGTTTCAGACCCGCCAAGTGCCGGCTTGTGTACTGAAGGAAGATGTCACAGATGCAGCTATTTTGTGAGAAAATGATTTCGCTAGCGTTTCAAATGTAGGATTTTGTAATGGCTGTAGTTACCTCAAATCACCTGCAAATGTAATAAGTTCACCTTTGTGGCTAGATTTTCCATGCTGATAACGTAGATGATCTCAGTAAAATTAGTGAGAAAGTTTCATTGGCTTCAAGCGTGCAAATCTAATAAACCGTGACATCATAAATGTAAATCACCGAGCCACAATTAAGTTAAAATATATGTATTATTATAAAACGACCTAAACTTTTCGGGTTTCACACAGCTATTTAATTGAAGTGCTCAAACAATAATAATTTTATCCAAAAGTATAACACATTACAGTATAAATAAATAAAATAAATTCTGATGTTTATTTCAATTGCTTCAAACACCGGGTGAGTTCCACTTTTTCGTCAACAAACATAGGAAATATAGAAATGTCAAT
>PNEQ01129043.1:16407-32022 GCA_003012365.1 Medauroidea extradentata
GATTTCCACTTACTTTTTCGTCAACAAACGTGGAAATATTGAAATGTCAATGCTCATTACAAAATATAATACTTTATTCATCTGCTATGTTGTAAGATTTCCTCATTTTACGAACAAAGCTCCTGAAATATATTGTCATAGATGAACATGTAAGAAGTTTATATATATATATATATATATATATATATATATATATATATATATATATATATAGTAAATAAAAACTACTAACGCATGAAACACAAACGAAATTGATACTACATTACTTAAACGAAGCAAGTTATATCTGTCTTAATATACTTCACTTGCATGTTTTAGTAATTGTGCAATCCATTAAATTAATATATTAAAAATACTTGAACAAACAATATTTCAAAAGGTAAGGGCGCAATTATGGAACTTCTGATCAGTGCAAGTGAATAATGCATTTTATCAATGAACATGTGTGTTTAAAATGTCACTGGACTGCTTTGTTTTCTAAAGTAATCTAATCATCTTTCGATTTACATATATTCTTGCGTGATATATTTGTATGTTTTATATCAAAGTTATACACATAACAATTTTCTTTAATTATCTGGCAGTGGCACCCATTATCGCGTTATTTGTCGCGTATGAAAATAACTACTTTGCGTGTCGAGGAGTTCCCGGTGGTTTACGGTTAAGCGTTGCTGGACATTTTAATAGTTCGTTTAAATTATTAATTAAGTCACAATGAAAGAAACACCCAACCCTGAAGGTTACCGATATAACATTATAAGTCTATATCATTTGTCAAAGAGGTCCTATAGAATAAAAGTTATTAAATTTGACATTCCAAATATCTACCCTTATCAACTTTTTATATTAACGTTCTAATTGCAATTTACAAAAATAATTATCTCATCATTCCATTTAAAGCTAACACGTACGATGTAGTGTTAATCTGGAATAATGTTATGAATTATTAATATTTATGTGTATTTGATTCAGACGACTATATTGTAAATAAGGATATTTGAACATTACATAAAATATAACAAAGGTATTTAGACTAGTCTTGAATCATCAGCACCGATTATTGATTTTTGGGCATGAACGCAACACGCTGTAGAAAATTACGCAAAATGCATGATTATAAATATACATAAGTGTGTATACATATGTGTATATGTGTGTGTATGTATGTATGTATATATATATATATATATATATATATATATATATATATATATTGGACGGCTCACAATATCACCGTCTACTACGAACCGCTTGACATGATCGGTAGTTCATTGTTAATTTATTATAATGATTGTAGTGTTTGGTGTTAGTATTTAACGGACATAATTACTTTACCTAGAATCTTAAATGCATTGTGTTTCATAATATTATATTGTAAAAGACAAACGACCCAGGTGACATTCGTTGTCTTCTATTATGTAACGATTAAAATGCCAGTCTGAACAATCCATCATTTGTAATGTTCTTATGGCAATTAGTAACTTACAATTAAAAATACAATGACGGTTTAAAGTAACAGTTATTTGGTTTCTTTGTTTTAAATAAATATTCTGTTAATAATTTGGTCTTACTTGAATACCACACGGATATCTTATATTCGCAAATTTACGACAATTATATTCGTATTTTTTTAACGTAATAGGAATAAACTTGACATTATAATTTACGTTTTTGATAATTACGAATGAAATACATGCGTGCCTCTGCACGCTACCTAAGATATCCGAAGTGAGACTTAGACAAATGTATGGCCTGTAGAGAGGCGACATTTTTTGTGTGGCCGAGAGTACATGTTTCAGCCCAAGTTTACTTAGAATCATTCCACGTAGACTCCAGTTCAAGTTCATTTCATCCCAGTGTTTGACTCTTAACACAGGACTCAACCAGTCGCTGAAGTACAGTTACTGCACAGACGAACGTCAAGAGATCATAACGGAGATGTGTTGGCTGTGCTGTGGCCCGCGCGTCAACGTCACACAGGCCTACACTAGCGCCGTCTGTTGCTGGGCTTACATTGTTGCGACATCGAGCGGCGAGATGCGTCACTAACTATTCGCGTTATTTCAAACATTGTCTGGCTGCGTCGCGACAATATATAAGAACTAAATGGTTTCTTGCCGTTACACACTCGCCTGTTGTACGACGGTCATAAATGTTTCCTTTAGTTTATTAATTTTCCGTTATTTTGTTACATATTGCCATTGACCTCTGGCATTCCAACGTGTGAAAATAAAGTCGCAATTACACGTTTATTTGAATGAGTACGAATTTATAATAATGAACAACACAAATGTATCGTAAAATGCATAATTACAATTTACTCAATTTACTATCAACTCAACTATTTCACAAACATTTGGAAACAAAACTAAAATGAGTTATTCAGCTCTTTCGTACCCGCGACGCGAATAAAATAGAAATACTTTACATTTGAAAATTGCGTCGTGTCTGCAATTTCTGTCGCCCTGAAGTTATAGAAGCCTCGACGCTGATTGGCAGGAAAGTTATTTTATTCGCGCCACACTTATCGCGTCAGGTCCGTCGTATCATTGTAAAGACGTCTCTATCTCCTCGTGTGTGCGAATGTTGTCGGATATTAAGGGGGTTCCACTGTCGACTTTCGTGGAATAGAGAGAGTGCTGTTTACTAATCACTGGCTGAGCTGGTCTTATCACCAAGCACATGACGCTGGAGTGTTCAGGTTGGCCGGGTTTTTGAAACAATCGAGTGAAATAAAATCATTATTTTATTTTTTTTTTATAAACTAATGTTAAATTTGTAGGCGATACTTGTGAGTACAGTTTACTCTTACGAAACAGTTTTAGCTCTCATAACGGGGCATGACATCATAAAATTTGCATGTTATGCTGTCATGCAAACAGTAAAAATCAACTGACATACTTAAATAAAATAATTCACAGTGAAATAACATGCCACGTACTATATTACAAAACCTTAGAAATATTTCCAGTTAGCTATTTCAGTTTTTTTTTTTTTTTTAATTTCAGAATTGTAAACTTTTTCTATTGTACTTATGCAGTTCTCTTAATATCCAAAATGTTACGTTGTGGTTTCCTAAAGGCCTTACTACGTAACACCGTTATTAAAAAACTGTGAGAGCTTAAATTGTTTAGTAAATTGAAACTGTGCTCACAATTGCCGTCTACAAAACTAACATTATTTCTCAATAATATAAAGTTAAGGTTTTATAGCAATTGAAGACCCATAAGGCGCGTTCATAATTTCATATCGTCTCGCCCTATGTTACAAATATAGGTGATAGTCAACTTGCCTGTATCTGTCAGCATCAATAACGTATCCTTTTCTCCAAGAATTCTGTTCTCCTTCAAATCTTCTGAAACGTAATATACCATGAGTTTGAAACCCTCTTCGATATGGAAGCGACCATTTTAACTGACTGAAGGGATTGTGTTGAAGACCCAGGCGAACTATATGTGAAGTTTATCGTTAGTGTATTTACGTGTGAGAATTGTACGAGCGAGAGTCATTGCTGGACCCGAAGCTTGAGGTTTGCTGTGACGTACAACGTCTTAGGTGTTGGTTCAAGCCTGTCACACGAATACAGTTTACATTCGCATCTGCCTTGCTTGAAGTTAAAATTACGAAGCTACCCTAAAACTGCATCGTTTGGAGAAATATACCAGGTTATTCACACAATAATTATATGCTATTTTGTAACGGTTTTGGCTTTAGTTTGATTTACTCGGTTAACTAAACAATTTCACAAAGCTTTAAACTAGTCGATGAACACTCTTACTTAGTGTAGAAACTAATCAAAGTCAGTTAATAATAAGACTTTAGAAAAAATAATAACAAAACATATTTTTTTTGGCAGTTTTCATTAAGAAGTTAGATGTATTACATTATGTCGTTGTTCTTCAAATGTATAACTGCATTACATCAAACTACTTCCAGCTCTACTCTGTGCCATATATGGTCGACAGTCTGCTACATGAGGATGAAATGTTACTCTCTATACAGGATGAGTGTGAATTTGACCGACAAACTTGGTGGGGTGATTACTTACGCAAAATAAGGTAGGGTTTACATTTGACAATTGTCCCGAAAGTGCATATGAAGGGTGTTAGGAGCCCTTGAAAATGTGTTTTAAAAATCGATTATAATTAAAATATCAAACAACGCTGGAGATGTAGCAACAACAATGTGGACATGTTTTGGGCTATAATAAGACGTCTGACCCCAACATGCTAAGATGGTACAAATCATCCCCCTTCATGGACAAATGGCATGTTTGAAATTTCGATCGCATGAAATTTGGTAGCCGTAACGTGTAATCGTAATTTGACAATTGCTTATGAAAGAACATGTTCAAATCAACAAAAAAGGTCGCCTTAGTACAAGACCCTTCGACCAACCATTTCCCCAGAAACAGCGATGTAAGTAACGGAGGGTGGAGTGGAGTGTCGTTACCTAACGCCTGTGCTGATATGTAACATGTGTTGCACCGCTACCACAGAGCCATACTGAGCATTAAATCGTTCAAACGTGTCCGCCTCCATGCAAGGTGATCCAGGTTCGATCCTCAATGGGGTCACCCCGGATATTCGCATGTGGGAATTGTGGTCGGTCGAATTCACACTCTGCCTGTATAGTCTACAAATATAGAACACACTCTGGCACCAGACGTCCTATACTAGGCACCTAAGTGGCAGTTATGCGTCTCAAACAACACACTAATTGTGCTCACTCTGCTAGTATCGCAGCCTCAACGACACGTAAACTGCCTTGGAGATGTGGAACACGCTACTTGTCTTGTTTTGTAACATCTTAGAAGTACACCATTACACCAGCATGACTGGAGTGTTTTGTTGGCTGGAGACATTCCTTAATTCCTTGTTGTTCATTTCCTCAAGCTCAGTCCTTGTATGTGACTGCAGGTTTCCTTCAACCCAACAACAATACCTAGCAGTGCCGTATATCTAGCAGAACGCTTCAGTTTGTAATGCAGTACAACTTCATTCAAAAATCTCAGTATGTAAACCAGTGTAAACAGAAAACAACCAATTATATCTGTAGCATAATCAAACATATCAAATGAAAATACGTCACAAACCTCACAAGGGTATATTTGAGATCAAAATAAAGAACATAAATCTATGAAAGCTGAACAGTTTGTCTATGTATGGAATCAGATATCAGTTACTGAAACATGGTCACAAGCTCGCCTTAGCAAACATTTTTACTAACTCGCTTTCTTGTCTGTTTGTTTCTTTGTCTGTTCGCTATAAATTTTTCAATAGATTTTAAATTTTCTTTCTAATGGACTAAATACTTGAAACTTAAAACACATCTGGCACAAAACTGGAAGACAATGTAATACTAACTTGCTTTCTTGTATATTTGTTTGTTTCCGTATTCGGTTTAAATTTTACTTGTTTAAAATAGATTGCAAACTTTCACACATATACAAAACTGAAAGACAGAAAATTAAAATCAAATAAAAATAATAACTTACCTTAGTTTAAGACGGACTAATATGTACACAATAATTCCTTCTACGAAAATAATTGTCTGATTTAAAACGATAAGCAATGGGCGTATGCAATAGATAATTTATGCATGAATAGTTCACCCGAGTCACCAACATTGCATTGCTCTGCAAGTGACATGTGCTGTTGTGTGAGTATTTTCAACGACAGCTACTCTTCCGTCATACATACACGCAAACACACACACATATATATGATGTATTCTGATGGGATAAATTATTTTATAATTCATAATTTTAAATACGTTTTAATTTAAAAAAATTCATTTTAAAATTTTTAAAGCGAAATATAGAAATTTTTTATTGCGTCGTTTTGGTTATTTCATCCAGTCTTACATCAGTGTACTCTCCGCGTTGTTGTCGTCCAATGTTGTGTGTTGTCTGGTCTGTCACAGTTATTGACTGTACTGCCTGTGCCTGTATTACCTGTATCCATGATTTGATCTGGTTTTTAACCTCCGATGCAATAAGAGGGTTGTTATAAACGCTTGGCGTGTCTGTCTATGGCATCGTAGATCCTAAGCGAATGGACCGATTTTGCTTTTTTTGTTGTTTGAAAGCTAACGTGGTCGAGATGGTTCTTAGCAATGATTCAAGGAAATTTGTTCAGCCGTTTAAACATAACTAGCTGATTTCTAGTTTATTTTTTAGTGAATGTGAGCAATTCTACTGATCTGATCGATTTGAAATTTAGTATCATGTGAGTCGGGTGTTTTTTAAAATATTTTTAATGTTTGTCAGTTATCTCTTTTATTATATTTTTCATTATATTCTGGTAATTTTTATTTGATATGCATGTTTCTGCTACAACTCTGCCTAGGTAGCACTCCTTGTTTGGTTTGTGAGTCACCTGCAAAGATGTAGGGATGTTAGTGTGTCACCTGCAAGGCGACAGTGTTTCAAATAAACCGCTGCTTGAGCAGCTCCTTACATAACTTCTAGTAGTCATTGGCAACGTCGTGTTCCTGACACACGTACGTCTTTGTTTGAAATACAAAAGGACCACACGCGTGTGTATTATGACCGCGACGCAAAGCGGTTTTACGTTCTACACCGACACTTAACCAGTCTTTGGGTTGAAAACAGTTATAACTCGATGGTTTTTTGTTTGTCAATTGCCACCGTGTAGCTAACGTATCTGAAGATGTGTCGCGTAAAAGCGCACCATCTCTACGACACGCTACTAAACACAAAGTTAATACTCTGCGCGATAAAATGGCGAACATTTCCCGCGAATTGCGATAATCTCATAACTTCGAATAGCTGTAATTAAATTAGCGGTCGTAGAAACAGTACCATACATACGCTACATCAGTCGTTTATCTTAATTATATAAGTTATACATGGACTATTATGTACGAATAATGTTAAAAAAACTTAGCGTTAGTCATTTTATTTCACAATTTATACATAAAAAATTAAATTAAGTAACCACTTATAAATGCCATTATCAACACATTACGTGAAGCAGAGGCTAAAAAATAACATAAAATAATTATCTTTGTACCTCTTTAAAAGCTCTGTTAAACAAGAAGTACAATAGAGCAACGATTAGCGATGCAGGCGTTTTACCACAGACACGTGTTATAAGCATAGTTTTGATCACGTGATCAATATAAGAGCTTACTTAACTTTATAAAATATTATACACTTTCCGAAAATTAAGTAATTATACTTGCAATATTATGTCACTATACACATACTGTAACGTTTAAACATAAAATATTAAAATACAATTTTGCAGTAATTTTAAACATCATGATTCAATTAACAGACAAATCACAGACAACACATGTGTTCATTAGTATTTACACTAATTTTTGTCCAATATAGTTAATAGCATTTTCGAAAATTTTTATGTACAATTTTCCCAAAGATATTGGACAAGCCATGTTATGATCGTAAATCTGTGCAATATACACGTGTGCGCCAGAGTTACATAAGAAAAACTGTTTTTTTTTGTGGCTACAAAATGTTTTGTCAATATGAACCTCACAAAATAATTTCGTAGTGGTTACAAAATTGTTTTTGTTGTCATTACAAAACTTTATTGGGAACAGCAACAATTTTTGTGATCACTACAAAAAAAATTGGTAAGAACCAATATAACAAAATATTTTGCAGTGACTAATAAGTATTTTTTTTCAGTGTATGCATTACAATTTCTTACTAAATCCAAAAGTAAATTTTCATGGCAAGAGAATAACCAGTACAGCATTCGTCTAAATAAGTTACACAAAAGCATTGTTTTACGTATTGATGCATGCTTTATAGTAATTTGTTATGATTTTCATTTAAATTCGTACATTTATAGATATTCACTGGCCTCACAAACAGACGAGGGATCACAAACAGTGAAGTAATTCTGCGATATATCAGGTAGTTTGAAAATACCCAGCACAAAACTTTTCTTTAATTTTTTTTGTTAAAGAAAGTACAGCGTAGTTTATATTATTTACAATCTGAAATTGAAATTTTGATTTTCAACGTATATCTTACTGTTACAACATAATTTCAAAAGCGAAAATCACGTTGAGGTGTTTTTTAGCGTAAATAAGTAGAACTTGTAATATATGTTACCGAATTCTTCGCTAGATAGAACTGACCTCGGCTGTGATGTTGTAAGAAACATTTTGGAGCGCAAACAGAATATTTCTTCGAATGTATTTAAAATATTTAATTCTCCAGAGAAGCATTGCCAAATGTCTCCGCAAAATGTGCGTGAACTAAAAGGTCAGCTTCGAAGCAAAAGTTAGCGACACTAGCAATTAAGAATGATCATGACCACGAAAAGCTATGTTAACCACAGTGCAATGTAAAACTGCGTTGGGAAGCAATCTAACGTCTCTGAGTCGTTAAATCCTATAACTTCGCGACTTATACATTGTCAGCTGAACGTAGTTAGTCGACAAAATACCATAGACGTTTACCAGATTAAATGAGTAACAAAATGATATTGCCAATCTTTACAAGACATTTACAAATTTCCGAGACGCTTATCGGAAAGAAAACACTATTTTGAGCTTTTGCAAACTCAGTATTATCAGTGTTTGCTGGTCACAACTTCCGAAAATGGTGTATTACATTTTTGCGCCAGTTTCTCTTTCACTTCACAGGCTTCTGTAACCATTGTACAATATGCACGTCAACTAAGCGAAAGAAGGGGAGGGGGATGTAGGCTAACAATCTCACATCAACGTCACATAACGTTTGGCAGAATGCACAAGTTTGTCAAAAAACAATGTTGGAATTATTAATAAGTCATAAAGTCAACGTTTGTGTTACAGCAGAATAATCGAAAAAACGACGGTTGGTAGCTGAGAGACGCAATTGTTTAGCTAGGTTAGTTAGCTGCAGATGTTTTTGATCGCAGAACAATGGTTAAGAGGGTGGAGTGAGGATATAACGCTTCGGCAGAGGTGGGTCAGATGCCTTAATGCACCTATGATTAGAAGTGATTGTTAAGAGCTTTTAGAATTTCATTACATATCATGAAAGTAGCAATAAAGCAGAAAATCTGCCCACACAGTACAACAATGATTTTTAGTTTAATATTAATAAAATATTACGGCTATTTTCCTAAGACATTAATACTTGTAAATGAAAAGTAAGATATACTTGTTGATGTAAAACTCAGTGTTGCATGCTAATAAGAAGACATATAGGCGACACTGGTTGTGTAGATGTAATTCCTGACTTGTAGCATGACTTGAAGCGACTAGAAGAGAAGAGCTTGCCTAGCCTCCACTGAACTGCAATGAGTGACGTGCGCTGACACACACGCATCTATCAGCGACCGTTGGCGCATCGCCACAGCAATGGTATTAACACGCCAGATATAGGAACACGCCCAACTCAGCAAGCCGACCGACAGCGACAACTAGAGGGCTACCTTAATATCGCCACGTGGGTAGTAACAGAACAGAAGGAAGTAAGAGGAGCCACCACAAAACCATGCTCAGGCAACACACACCTGTAGCACCCATCGATGAGCCCGGGCAGTGGTCGTTTCTGTGGGCATTGAGCAGTTGCTGTACACAACATGTTCAATTGCCGAGACACCAACGTACGGAAACAGACTGTGTGACGTTGGGAACATCTACGCCCCAGCAGCAGCCAGCAGCCCACAGAAAGTTGCGATAGAGAGCCCGGCACTCGCTTAGTGCCCTGGTAATGACACTGAGGCACGTACTTTCCCTTTGGCCTCGCCACCGACACGTCATGAGTCTATGTACAACACCGTTGAATGTTGTGTTCCCGCTGCCAACATACTCTTAGTATGTGTATGCCATGTCTCGTGAGACTAATGTGTAAGTATTATGGTCTTCAGTTTAGTTCTAAGTCGGTACAAGAGTGAGAGCCGGGAGTACTTGATCTCCACCTCACTTCCATATCCAGGAAAATTCTGACTAGTTAACTGGAACACCTTCTAGTAACGGGTTCATACACAATGAAGACATCCTAATTTTGCCAGACAAAGCTTGTAAAGTAATGTCAGAACATCAGTCTAGGCACTACAAAAGGAATGTCGCAGGTCATTAAATATATAACTTTTTCAAATACCTAATAGGACTAGAGGGATACATTTTAATGTGCAGAGTGATACGAAACAAAATAACCTACGAAGGCCTGTTATATTATCTATAGCTTGTCAGCGGTAGCTATAGTGATCGACGAAGGAGAGTGCATTGTAGACGACGGAGTTGGCACTTTTGTAGGTACTAACTAACATGAAAACATAGGGTTTTTAGTCGCGGATTTACGGACAAATTACTATCACATCGTAGTCGCTCTTCTATCACTCAGCTTTGAAACGCATTTCAACTTTTAACCAGTATATTTACATGGCCTAAAATAAATCAGTACTCTCTCCGAAGTCATCATGAGGACGACTTATATAGTGAACTCTTCACAGTTCTTCACTAGTAAGTGTTCCCAACTCATAACAAACTTTCGCAAGCGTGGCGTGCGAGATTCAGCAAACTTGTAGTGAGTTTTCCACACACGTTAGGACTAGATAATAAGTGTTTTTACCATAATAGTGACCAGTTTAAAATGCGTTTTCAGTTATGTACACCACTATATATCACACACACAGGACGTTTCAGAAACACTAAAACAAGGGAGAAATGTCCATACATTCGTTATCAATGAAAGTTTAGTCCAGTCTTCAGTCCAATGTTCATGTAAAGTTAAGTCCAACGCAGTGGTTCCTCACACTCCTGCACACGGCGTATCATTCAATGGTGCACAATGTTCAGGTCACTATCCAACGTTTTTACTGCTTTTACGATAGTTATTCTTTAAATCCTAAACGAGGGCAGTAATCAAAAACTGTTGGACAGTTTTGTTAAAAACAAAGTATACTGTTATGATTACCAAGAGCCTCGTGTTGTAAAACTGATTATTTTACTAGGTCTTACATACGATTTATATTTGTTTGGGTGGCTGTAACCAGATGTAGGCACTTTATACTGAAACTATTTAAGTGGTTAAGTTAAGGGTGAGGGTTATGGTTAAATGAAATATGTTAGTTTAATTATGGTGGCTTTACTCTACACAAGTTTCTTACAAATACTACATGGTTGTAGGCCTACTACATAAATTTACGTTGGAGGGGAGCAACTATTTAGATATTACATTGTTCTACTCTACGATGGGTGACCCTTTTGACACCTTAGACCTCATCGTTAGCATGATGCCGGAGGCTGATGATGATTGTGTCGGCTATCGACGGACGGCGGCACGTCGTGGGTCTCGACCCAGGACCATGCTGGCGAGGTATAGACGACTGGAAGGCTTGAATGAGACAGACCATGATTCCCCCGATACATAGCATTATATTGCCATTATAAGGCCCTTGTCTTGTACAACCCCTGACCTGATTGCACTGCCGTCGTCGCTAGCCCGTACTCCAGGCGAGGCTCCTGGTAATCAAAACAATGGCTCCAATGTTTCCAAAATGATACGTCCCCGTATCATAAGGGTTGGTAGGGTCTTGAAATATCAACCATCCTGTATATTGTTCAGTATGTGCTCTTGCAGTGTTGTGGCAGTAGGATATGCAATACGGTTGCTTCTTCAGACGGAAGGGAAAAATTATAGTGAAGGAATAACTATGGCAGAAGGACAGCTAAAGGTAAAGGATCTGCCTTCGTCTATTGTAATTCTGCTGTTTGCATTCGGTCAGCGCCGAGCTTTGTTATACTGCTGAAGGTGAAGGTTTGATGAGTGGCCTTGAGTTATAGCTATGACGTGCATATCTTCTTTCGCGAACACGGCAGACTACTACGAGTGTAGGTTTCACTATATACGCGCAGCCTTTTCTTTGCGGTAACTGTTCTGAATGTCCATGTATTGGTGGGTCTAACTAGTATACCTAGTACCATTTCGTTTAGTTAGTAAAAATTGAAATATAATTGCTTACAGATTACATTAAAATATTTAAGAAAAATTGGAATATAATTTACGCTCCCCTCGCACAAAAAGTATTAAAATGTAGCTGACAAAATTTACAAGATTATCACAGTTAATACTTTCTAAATTTACAGATCGGTGTATGAATTATATCTAATGGCCATGATAAGGTTTTAGGGTGTGGATTTAGATGGAATAGTTTGAAATTTAGGAGTACATTAACTATTACTGTAACTGTGAAAATTCATTTCTAGAAACGTTTAGAGTTTGGTGCACCATTCCTCCTAAATTTCAATGAAAGGGATAGGATTACAAGGAACTTACACTGACTTAACACTAAATAATATTATGTAACTATTATCATTTTCTTTTAACAAATGTGCGATGATATTAACTAGTATTATTAAACCGCAGTATTACAAAATTTTACTTTTTTGTCTACTAGCGGTATTATATTCAACATAAATTATGTTTTATGTCAATTATATTTTATATATATTTTTAAGTGACTGTAAAATACATATTTTAGTAATATTAGTGATACATTTTCCGATCGAAATACCTTTTTTTTTTTAATTGCGGGTTACAAATGTTTTTAACAGAAATTCGTAATATTTCTTTGCGTTTTTAGACCTTTCTTTCTGAATATTTTATGGTATTGTATTACTTTAATAATTGCTTAAAAATTACATTGACTTCAAAACAAATGCTGAGGTACATGTATTAAATAAAATGTTTTATTTTCAACTGAATAGATATACTTTTTTTCCGAGAGCTCACTTGTGAATGTTAATATATCATTTACAGTTAACTAAAAGAAAAATTTGTCATTATATACTTGATATTTGACAAAATTTATATCTTGCGTCGGATAATTTTTTTCTCTGTAACTGTTCTTAATACTGTTTTAAATACGTTTGAGATAGATTGTCGAAGAAAAATTTTTTTCTCATGTTTATATTTTTTTTTTGTATAATGAAAGGGATATACCTGTACGTGCCGTTTGTTATTAATTCTACTGTAAGTAATCTGTATATCAATACTGCTTGTATTATTAAAAATGTTACATTAACCTAGTGTGTGTTCGCATGCTGGAACAGTTATTATATTATTATTAAATTTATTTTAACTGAACATAAAGATCACCGTGATAAGTATATCAATATTACCTACTGTGTGTGCGTATACCGGATTACTTATTATTTAATTATTAAATTATTTTAACTGTACCTATGACTTACTGTGATAAGTATATCAATATTACCTACTGTGTGTATACCGGAATATGTATTATTTAATTATTAAATTGTAACTGAACATCTGGATCACTGTGATAAGTATGTTAATATTACCTACTGTGTGTGCGGATACGGTAATATTTATTATTTAATTATAACATTATTGTAACTGAACATCTGGATAACTGTGATAACTATATTAATTGTAACATAAATAGTATACAAATGTATAGGCCTAAGCAGTCAGGGGAAAATACCGATAAAAGATAATATACATAAAAAGTACTTGAGACAAGTAATATATAGTAATTAACAGAAAAACGAAAGACAATGGACTCGGACACACAATAACTGCACTCATGACTCATCTCAGAAGGCGACCAGAGCACTCAGGTACCTGGACATAGACAATGTGTAGCATGCCTACCCCCACATTGACAAGGGCTCCCAACGCGTCCATGGACGTACCCTATGGCCAGATTAGACACAGCACCAATAGGGCACAAAGGTGGTCTCTCTAGGGCAGGCACCACTCCTCCCAGAGACCAAAATCGCACGTCATTACGCGCAATTCGCCGACGATAGAAAAGAGAAAGGAAGAAAAATATACCCTCTGAAATGAGTGATTAACACTGAAAACTTACATCCCGTTATGTCAAACGATCTGAAGAAGAGTTAGAGTTTAACGTAACGAATCTCGTTCCAAGTGAATTATTATCATTTATGTTATCGGGAAGGGGATACTTTATTGTACTTGCCGTTTATTATTATTAATTTACTGTAGGATTGTGGATATCAATACTGCTTGTACTATTCGAAATGCTACATTAAACTACTGTGTGCGCGACTGTGTTATATATATATATATATATATATATATATATATATATATATATATATATATATATATATATATATAATTAATACAGTCTAATAAATATTATATACATATGCTGTGATATCTAAAGTGTAAAATATATAACTGGTTACATTATCCCCTGTCTGAAATGCTGAGGAAAAGTAGTAAGAGAAAGTTACCTAAAGAAAAGTACGAAGTCAAGAGAAATTACGGGACAAACACAAGGGAAATATCGGCTCTAGCTCACCTTATAGGGGATCGAAGGCTAGTCGTACTCAGGTACAACTGCCCAAAGAACAACTGTGTCGCAATCATGGACCCACAGCTGAGAGTCCAAAACTGCTCCTACAGCCAGCTCGGCCAGTAGAGCAAAAAGGGGCGGTCCCTCTACCCGCAGAGACCAAATTCGCACGCCGGACACGCAAATCGAAGAGAAATGAAAAGAGAAGAAGGGATCTCCTAATGGTGAGAACTCACTCTACTGTATAGGTTCCTACCTCACAGTTCTATCACCCGTCATATCACTCATCGCTGCTGCTGTAACAGATGTTTTACGTCTGCTACCTCAAGATTGGCTAAGTCCTGGACCACAGTTCTGAATGAACATAACCACTCTTATTCTTAGTATTTGTGTGGCCTCATATATCTTGGGAAAGTTTAATTATAATGAAATGCTGTAAAGTTGTAAGATTAACTAAACGTCTTATAACATATGGGACGGTAAAGTAAGTTAAGTTTGTCAACCTGGCTCGCATCACCGCTCCACTCAAGTTGGCAACAGTGTGAGCTGAGTTGCGAATTCCTTGTAACTAGGCTGCCGCACCGCATGTGTGCACGCGAGCGAACTGGAAGAAGCTAACAGCAAGTCAAATTACACAGTGGTTTCTGCTAATTACGCATTTAAGGATATTCCCATTTATGAGCTAGTTTGACAATTTTATATACTGTTTTACATTAAAACAACTACAGTACCTAGTAAAAACAATTTGTAAAACAACTGTGAAACACATTTTTTTTGTATCTGCCCTCGTTTAGGACAACTGGTGACCTTGAAATACATTGAAATAAACGTTAATTATAAACTAAAATATTTAAGGATTTCCTGACTTTTGTTTATATGGAATTTCTTTCTTGTTTCGGTGTAAGGAACCCACCCTCCATGTTTGTAGAAGTATATGTGTATGTACTGTATATATATCTCTGGCTTCATGCAACAACAACCAATGTCATTATATCATTAGTGTGGTAATCAGGCATTCAAAGCTTCAGTAATACACATGCGGTGTATTAACAATAGGTTGTTCTTGCATTAAGCCATATATATGCGTGTAACTTATACACGTGCGTGTGTATGCGTGTATGTGTGTATAATTATATACAGTGAAACTTCCCTTAGCGGACACTTCCGAAAAACGGACATTTTTCCAATCACCGGCAGATTAACATGGAGCCTTATGGAGAAATACTCTCCAAATAACGGACATTCTTATTAACGGACGCGGACACATAATAAGTAGTGAATAACGGACAAAATGCGCAAAAAAGGGGCGCGAAAACAGTTGCAAAGCAGC
>PNEQ01129044.1:0-31922 GCA_003012365.1 Medauroidea extradentata
GATATTAAATACAATTAAAATTGCGGTAGCTGGCAATTTTAATCATTAATACCATAAAAATAAAGGTTATTAAGCTCATTTTATTAATTTCTTTTGTTGTTGTTTTTTGAAATCTCGAAAAGGGAATCGGCGATTCCGATTCCGAGAAGAACTGGTGGAATCGAAGCATCGAAGAATCGATACGACCCATCCCTAATATATATATATATATATCCTGTCGAAGGGGAAAACTTTTATGTATGTAGCGTGGTAATCGGTTTTCGGTTTAGGATTTTTGGAATCAGTGTCGTGATGTCAGCACGTTTTCTGTTAGTGTTCGTTCTTGATTTTACGCGAATCGCAGTTTTGAGATTTTATGTTTTGCAAAGTACTATGGCGCCTATACGTGCTGTCGTGCAGCAACATTGAGCAATTGGGATGCAGCGATTGGACGATATCACAGAAACACTCAGTTATGAACTGAACAGTGGGGCACTCCCTGATTGTGGTAAACAACTTGTGGTTCAAATTCACTAGTAAGAGAAATACTACCTTATATCTTACAGCAGTTTGTGTTAAGTCATGTGAGTTTGTGATAATAAGTGAGAATGTTGCCATAATCACTCCCTGGGTCGTAATCGCTTTATGTAATATCTTATCCGTACTATTGTTTTGTCAGAAAGGAAATGTACCAATATAAATTATATTCTCTGTGATTGCTTTGTATTTCTCTCTATGATAATGTTATGTAAAGTGTGCCAGATTTGTTGTGTACGGAAGTTTCTACTGTGCATTTATGAATGAAAAATATGGATTGGTTTGTTATTCTAACAAGATTTATTTTACTAACTGAAGTAACTGTCTTTTCAATGGCGCAGTCTTAAGTGACCACGGAATAAGATCATTCCTTGCTGCCACTCAAATAACTAAAGTGGTTCGATGGATTTATTTTCTAAAGCCGTCACTCATATGATGACACAGATTGTCTCAATTGTGGATGGTTGTTCCTCTTAGGTCGTATGCGGACATCTCCAGAGCTGGAACCACACCTGCCAAGTCAAAAGTCAGTACTTTGATGGAGAGTGGTTAGTATACATGTCTCTAGTCGCTGCAACTTGGTCTAGCGAGTCATCTTACTTTACGAGGTCTTAACTTTTCTGGTATGTCAGTTGTGATATGTGAAATAGCTAAATTACCGTTCGCTGTCACAAAGAATCATATTTTAATTTTTGCTCCGCACATCTAAATTATAGTTTTCCATGTGTTTCAAATTCGTTTGATATTGGGAATGGTTCTTACTACATCCCATTGCCATACGTGTTTGATCATGGCACTATTGTCTTGACATTTTGCTTCACGAGCTCTTATCTGCTGTTTTTGAATATGTCCAGTCTCTGATGAGCTTCTCAGAGGCGACACAGGGTTGGAGAATGTCCTCTCTCGTACATCTACGGCATCGTGAATATCTGCAACTACATATATTATGCCTGGTGTTTCAGACACTCCGAGAGTGAATTTGGAGACAAGAGACTCATACATATTAAACATCAAATACTTAATCAACTGTACTGTGGTCGGATACCCAAAGTCAACGATACGATGGCTGAGTCGCTCCTGTGACGTTCTGCCAGACTGCGAGCATGTCGACTTCACTGAACACGACGTGAGTATGACGTGACTGTGTGGTGTGACCAGTAGGCTGTGATACAAGCTGTTATCGCCTAGCCACACTCACTCACTCAATATACATATTTGACCACTAGCAATAAAACCGCTGTCCCAAATATGTGGTTTTTTTTCTAAATGTAAGTGTTACTCGCAATAGTGCACCCGCGGAATTGCTCGGGTGTAATACTCGAAGCAGATAATATTTGCTTTGATTGAAAAGCCTCTTTATATACCAGACAGGTAGTTCAGTCATCAAGTATTAGAATGACAAATCTGCAGAAGGATAAGTAGATAAGTAGCATAGATGTCCACGCGAAAAGCATACTTAAGTTTGTCCCAGCCATTAATAGCGTTTTTGCCTGGGCTTTATTTATGACTGTCACAGTAATGTTGACGTTGTGGGGTATTTACAGACTATTAAATTTAAGAACGTAATCTAATGAAATACGTTGTTTACGTGGCATGAATACTGATTTCCCCCGAGCACCTCAACAAACTTATTCTTCAAAACCTTCACTTTAAGTTAGTTAAGTGCCATTAGGAAAATTTGGCGGATGTTTCGTAAAATGTAAACGTATTTTGTGCCCCAAACTTGCGATTAGCGAAATAGTATATGTGGGTTGACGCTGTCGAGGAACTTCAGTGGATAGTGTATTGCATTCGGCATATTCCATTTTTACCACTTTTGCGCTCATTTCATCTGCCTTGCAGTTTTTGTATGCCAGAATTGCACATTTGCGCAGCATTTAATGGAATTTGAACCAAGAATCTCTGGAACAATATACCGGAGCTACGAACAGTTGTGCCACATAACGTTGGAATTATTCATGTAAATAAATTTAAAAACAAAATATTAATATTCAGAGCTCATCGAGGTTAAACAACAACACGTCTACGTAGAACTGTAGATTGAAACTCCTGAATAGTTTATTTCTCGCTGGTCGTACTCGCTTTATGTATCATCTGCCTAGAAAGTTTGCAAACTAAGCTTTCTCTTAATAATTACGTTATCTTACAAAATAAAAACAATTGCATTACTTTTTAGGTCCTTTTGTAAGCATCATTCTGACGCAAACGACCTAACAATATATCTACCAGTTATGATAAATATCGTCAGTTGACAGGAAACAAATTTTATGCTTTTCAATCCCTTTAGGTGTCTAGTTTCGAATAATCTTAATTTCACATTTTAAATATTTGTACAAGTATCCAAGTGACGTGAAAATCAGGACGGTAGCTTGTTAAGTCAAAGCAAAATGGAACATTAATTAACAATCGCTTATCACTCCTGTACAGCAATGAGAGTTCGAATTTTGAAAAATAGAAAAACTTATTTTGCTGTCATTTAAATAATCATCGCCCTGAAGGAAAATAAACTTCCTAATATCTCGAGGGGTTCCATAGATATTGATGCTTTGTCTAAATAATAATCCAGGTCGTTTCACCTGTTAAGATACTGAATTTCGAAACACCCTTATTTCAAATTTTAGACTTCACTGGTGTCTCTTGGACATGAAAAGCTTAATAGCCCGCTGAGTTCAAAGCATATCTGTGATTATTTAAAAACATAATTAGTCACCCCTTTTCACCTCCTTCGGCAGAGAATTTTTAAAATTCCGGAAATATTTTTCAGATATTTTAGTAAGCATCAATCTTAAGCAAAAATAGCGTCGCTATATAGAAATCAATGAAGTCGATATATATCGATTGTGAATCGAAAACACATTTGACCGCTTTTAACTATTTTGGGGCCGAATTAGAAAAATGACATTTTGAGTATTTATACAAGCGTCAATACAAAAGCAAAGAGCACTTCGATATCTCGAATGGTTCGATAGATATTGAGGAATAATCTAAAACACATTTCACGTATTTCGACTCTCTTAATTGTCAAATTTCTAAAAGTCTGGAGTCCTGTGAAGTAATTTGTATGCGTAACCAATTGAAGTAAATGTTGCCATGATAGCCATTTGTGTTCCAGATATGCAGACTAATAATAAAGAAACACATATTCTACATTTTATTGCTTGGAGGTCGAATTTTGAGGAATCCTCATACTTACTACTTGTTGTGTATTTATATAAGCAACATTTTAAAGTGAAAACCAACACTTTATCCCGATTGATTCGATATATATCGATAGTGAACGGAAAGCCATTTCAGTATTTTCACCTCTTAAATGTTTAATTTCGAGGAATCCTGGAATTGGCTAATATGAATTTTGATGTGTGTCCCATTGAAATAAAAATCAGGATGAAAGGCAGCCAGCTTCGATCTCTATCGACGTTTCTTCGAAAATATATTACACCCCTTTTCGCCCTCTTAGATGTTGAACTTCTATAAATCCCATCTAAGTGGACGCCTACGTCTTGAGCGGAAACAACACAAAAATTTCACGATTCTTGGTCCAGTCGTTTGAACTGCAGTTTGATGTTTCAGTCAGTCGTCAGTGTTCTCTTTTATGTAGAGATATATCCCAAAACAACAAAAATTGCCACAATGATCATATCTCATAACGTTGTAAATGTATGTACTGTATGTATCATTAAAATAATTTGAAGTACATTATATTTCCAGTTCAAGCAGTGCTTATAAATCACTCTAAACTAACAATGTCCACTGTGTGTCTGAATGCACGTCTGAACATGCCACGTCAGTGGTTGACTAGGTACGTTGAAACTGTCAGCAATGCTATAACAGTACTTGGAGTTCCGTAAACAAAGAACACGAGAGAGCGTATTGTACTGAGCCACGGGGTGCACGCTGGTGGTCATTTATGGACAATCACACAGTAAGTGAATTGCTTATTTAGCTACACTATGAACACTATGCTGCGCTATGGAAGCACTTTTCTCTATACGTGAATCATGTACGGCACATTTTACACCATAATTGATTTTATGATAAAATTCTGTACTGAACTGAACTTGGACTGGACCCAACATAGAGCGTACGTAAAGTCAAAGTGGACTGAAATGTGTTCATAGTAAAATTTTCTATCGAGACTGACATGTAAACATCGACTGAATCCGTCTCTGGAGACATATATTTGCGAAATATTGAACTGCAGAATAAATTAAGGTTAAAAAAGAGACAATTTTTTTTAGATATTTTATTTTAATTTATTCGTCGGAATATTTTTTTTTTCATTTATTTGGCACACTCAATTATTTTTAAAACACAAAACAGTTTTATGTAAATAGTCCAGGACGATTCAAACCTCTTACATAACCAAATAAACGATTCGATATGGCAAGCGCTTCGTTTTCGTTCAGTTCAGTCCGATGGGTGTTTGAGTAAATGTTTCAATCTGGATTCTACAGTCCTGTCCACTTCGCCGACTCGACTGGATTATTCACTCCACTCTTACATTTGTCCAGTAGGAACGTGTTTGAAGTAAAATTTGAATAAATATACTTCAGTCCATTCCTAGTTCAATCCGGATTGAGTTGTTACTGTAAATATAGTACATGTGTACTGAATAGCATGTAGAGTAACAAGGAACCTGATGGTCAACGTTGTGTAATATATTAGGACTGAATTATTAATATATTCTGGTACCATAAGTTAAATAAAACGTGGAATGAATGCTAGGGAGGAAGGCAGACACAAAATATAGTTAGACTGATGCCTTTTACAGCTCACGTAGAGTAAACTAACAAAATAATTTTATGTGACTACGCAGAGGAATTACTGTAATATAAGAACAATCAATATAAGACAGAGTGAACTGCAAAATCTATTAATAATTAAAATATTGATTATATGGACAAAGAAACTGAATGCTAGAAAAACAAACATAATTACAAAGTGTTTATAGCACAGTTATCATTCAAAACAATAAACAGGGCCAAGTCAAGCCTTTTGATAATTTTCCTGGTATGAACTCTTGACAGTCTGAACAGGTTAACGTAAAAATATTATGTCAGTTCGTTTGCTTAATTAATTAATGTGCATCATAATTACAACGTGTCAAAATCATAGGTAATTAAATCTTCCCCGATGTAATGGAATACACAGCGTTATTAAAAGTTTGTTTACTGGCGTAGAACTTAGCTGAAAGTAGCGACAAGAAGATATCCCGAGAAAGGACATGTTATAACAATACGTGATGGCCATGATAGAATAAAGTGTGTTTTCCAGGGAACATCCTCCAAAGACTAGAAGCAAGCTCCATTACAAGTATATTTTCGAAATTAACTGTTGTTGAGCTTGGAGACGTTAAAACTTGAAACTTAAAATCATAAGTCTGGAAAGTTGCATAGTTATACATTTGGAACTGAAAGTGGATAATTTATAATCGCACGTAGCGAACGATACGAAGGGCGTAACAAGCGGACGCAGTAGGGAGACTTAACCTCGGAGGGCAGACCAAATGACAAATATATAGAAGTGCGATGAAAAGTTGAAGTAAATAAACAAATGCCACAAAAGGAAATCATTTCTTCACTTATAGAAAGTACTAACAACACATTCCGTAAAATCATAAGATAGATGATTGAAAAATATGTCCCGAAGGATAAATTCTCCCGAAACATAGGTGTAGCCCGTAGGTATTCCATGTCTCTTCAAGTAGAGGTAATAGAGTTCCGGAAAATAACGGTCTAGAGAAACAGCGCCGGGACACCAATTAGTTCAGTGCTCGGCCACATGATCCCGCAGGGATGTTCAAAATGGCCAACGAGGGCGCAGATAACAGCCGGATTCGGCGAGAAGTGATAGAAAACAGTTCATAGGTGAAGTTTTTTTTTATGTCTGCAGGCAGCTAAGTTGCAGACTTTCATGTCTTACGTGCTCTCATGATGTGTAGACTCAAAGGCACTGGCACTGTGAGAAACGTGTCTGTAAGTATGTCCGGTATTTCCTGTGGATTGTATTACAAGGAGTTGTAGGCAGCCGGGCGGTGAACTCTTTCTGGGCTGAGTTACGTGACATAAAATGTAGTACGGCAAGCAGAGAAATACTGCATGACAATAAATTATCATAATACCCTTCAGTTACTAAAGACGGTTAAATTAAATTGAAAAATTCACTTTCTTATTTAAAATATTAAAATATGAGCAGAAAAATTCTAAAAAAAAAAAAAAAAAAAAAAAAAAAACCATAAAGGTGATAAAATGCTACACCAACACACACTGTTTACTCCGATACATCCACTATTATTCTGCTGAACAGATAGATTGTTCCTTACATATGGTGCACAATGTTGGAAAGTTTGAAAGTGGTAACTCTATTTCAGCCTACATTAGCAGGAGAGTATTTATGTTGTTATGGGCGTATTGTCCCTGTATTCAGTTATTTACACATATTTGGAAACATTCTCTGTAAAACGAAACGAAATTGCTATCGTTCATAAATTATTTTTTTTTTTTTTAATTATTTATACGATCATTATTATATAACGTCAAACATTCTCCACATATTCAACATAATTCAGTATAAAAATTATGCAATTATGTATTTGTTTTCTAACAGTTTTAAAGTAGCGTTTTGGAAGGAGAGGGAAATACACGTGTGTGTGTGTATGTGTGCGCGCTCACTCTCTCCCTATCTTTATTTTGCTCTATCTCTCTCTCACACACTTTCGTGCTGATTTAGTTACAAAGTTTACTGAAGAGTGTGAATGCATACTTGTGTACACTGTCTGCCGCCAGCTATGTGTGTTCGGTTAGGTTTAAGTTGGCTAGATCCTTTGCTTAGACAAAATGAATTACTGAATTATAAATAAAAATAGAAAATCTTCTGAATAAAAAAGAATACAAAAACAGCGATATTCTTAAACTTAACTTGACATATCTTGTGTAACAGTTCTTCTGTGTGAGTTATTTTATTTCGGTAAGTCTGTTAGTTTTCTTTTAATGCATAAAATAATTTTATGTAAATTTAGAATTTTCACACGTCACAGTGAAAAATTAATTCAATTTAAAAGAAACTTTCACGGCAGGAAATAATTATTGCAATGTATATCTGCAAAACAAGCTTTACCTCGTACAAATATATAAATGTTTTAAACAGTAATAACTTTTCCATTAACCGCCCCCATATATGTATTGAGTTCTATTTTTGTTTATGTGCTGCACGAGTGTCTCAGAGGAGAAATAATGAAATATTTAGAATTTTGTTTGGTTTCTTGTACTTTTATCGACAAACGCTGTCTGAGGAAAGGCAAGCGTGTGCAATGCATTTTTTAACTTATTGTTTAGTTGTTATTTTCCCATGAAGATCGGAAAGTACAACTCATGGGTATTCTAGAGAAATAATTTAACCTCGTAGCAATTGTAAATTTAGTTATATTTTACGGTGATGGATATTTACAGATGGTGGGTAAGAAAGAAGAAATAGCACAATATAGTATCAGAGCTAGTGATCGAAAGGTTTTCCTCGAAGTTAGATTTGTTAAGATCAAATAATTGAGCATTTAGTATTCTTGCTTGTTATTTAAGTAGCAAGTTGTCATAGGGCTAAAGCTAGAGGCTTTGTACGAAGAAACAATGAAACAGTGGAGTTCTTGTTTATTTGATTACTTGAGTAGTATGTTTATGCCGGTTTTGGTGCAGGATTCGGTAAATGGATTTTCGGTAAAGTGTAACTTTGTCCATCATGTTGTAACGTAATGGCACCGGCCACCATGTAGGATGACCCTGACCTTAAACCTAGACCATTAAATTTACATCTATGTCACCAAATGTAATATGTCCAAAATTCATAAAATTACAAAAAATTCGAAACATTTAAAAGTTCCGACTAAATGTAAAAAAATTACCTTCATTCGGTTTTGGGCTGCCATGTTGTTTCCGGCAACTGTCTTAGGGTTTCTTCCCAGTCTTCCGAAAAATTTTCGAACTCGCATTCCATCTGAACATTGCACATATTTAATAAATAAAATTTAATAAAATACCTTTTATGTTTAATGTTTTAAGTTAAAAGTAAATATTAATCAACCAGTTATGTTAAACATTTTAATTAAGAAAATTAACGACACATCTTACCTGAACGAGCTGCAACGACACACTGGCTCTCCCCACACTTTTCACATGTACGTATAAATTCACCTTATTCCCTCCCCTACTATCTCTTCCCCACCCCTAACTTGCTAGTATTTTAATTGGCTGTTAGTCATGTGTTGAATTCCCTCCTCATCCTTCCTCCTTCTGATACACTTTCTTATCCCTCGTCTAAACAAAATTACTTTTGAAACTGTCTCTAAATCAGCACAATATCAACGTTTTCTCAAAGTGGCTGCATGACACCGAGAAATAGTGTCAACCGACTGAGGTTACGTACTGAGCATCAAAATCAATCAGTATTTTTAAAATAAAAATAATATTAATATTATTTGACACTTTTTAAATACCCTTAAGGTTATTACTTTAACCCAACTTTCATCTTAGCTATGAACGATAGATTCTCAAGATAACCAATCAATCAATTAAAAATATTAAAAATAATCATCTTGAAAAATATTTAATGTTTTCATTATAACTACATGGACGTTATTTCCTATAGACCATCAACGACTATGCACACCTTCCTACCAAATTTAGCAAAACTCCTTCGATTTCCGATAAACTCTATAAATTTATCTAAAGAATTTATTGAATTTAATATTGTTAATATACACATGTATGACTCTTCGACTACTAATAAAACTGACGTGACGCACAGCATCAAACTCACCAAGGAACTAACCTGTATTTTGCTATCCGTACTCCTTACTCCTAATACAGAACCCCTTCCCCCTAATAATCACCACTGAATCACTACCCCCCAGCCCCTGAATCAAATCGTACCCTCACACACCAACGTTCCTGTCAGAGCCTGTCCGAACTGAAAATCACATTCTTCTACCATACATTACACATTATACATACCTAGACATTACTTTCTCTCTGCGTAGCCAACAGGTACATATGCCCATGCAATCGCAGCTAGGCAAAAAGCATCAACCAATCTCATATCGCCAGCCAGCTTCAATACCGGATTAGATATTCCAGGTTCATAAATTATTATTGTCTATCCTGTCTTTACTTTTTTGTACAAAAAGTATTTTAATTGTATTATTTATTCTTGTTAAACTCACAAGATAAGTAAAACATAATGTTCCCAAAACATAACATTTCATTACATATAATACATAAACAACTGCGTGAGAAATAAATGTTAGAACTCTTGAAAAATTTATTCAGACTTTATTTGAAAACCATCACAGTCATGTCCTTATATTGCCCGGTTAGCCATCAAAACTCCATGCTTTGGTACAGTCACCAACTTCGTGCCGTCGCAGTGCAAACGTGAATACAAAGCCGCTATAACAGAAGCGACGACCATATTTCGTGAACACAGCTACTGATGTTGTCAGCTTCGTCAAGGTAGTCTCGTGCGCGGTCTAAATCGCCGTCATGGCGGTAGTGGTTGCCATCACTGGACAAGATGTCGCCATCAGAGGTAAATCTATCGCAGTGCTAGACGAAGAAGTTGTTTAATAAGAGCGTACATCTCATCATAACTTATTTGCTGGCTTAGCTAAAATGTTGCTCGACTGATACTATCCGAGCAGTTACAGGAAATAACGAAAACAACCTGTTCAACTTTATTTCTGAAGTGAGCGAATACATGTTTGTAGTTGTAGGAAAGTTACGTCCCCTAGAACCCAACCAGAAACTTTCATAATAATATATTATTCTTCTAGTTTCATAATTGTTATTTAAAGGTACATTCTATGTCCTGGTCGCTTTCCTGCAATGCGTATCTTCATACAGTTTAGTGTAATCACACTTCAACCATACGTTCAATTTCTTAACTCAATGATTTTACATCTCTTCTTCTAATTGCCGAACTAAATTGTATTTCACACTCTTAAGAAATGTACAAAAACCTATTTCGACGTGCCTGGTGAGTTCGTTGCAAAATATGTCTTCAGACTACCTTAGAAAGCCGACTCCAGTACGAATCCATTATTATTATGAGTATATGTAACATGTACAGACGTAGAAGCTAGAGATTCACACTTTGTAAAATGTTCGTTGTAAGCTTCCTGACACATTATTTCTTGATCGTGGGCCGCGGTGGTCGATGTGTCAGACCTCTCGCCTCCCACCAAGGAGATCCGGGTTCGATTCCCGGCTGAGTCAGTCCCCGGATTTTCGCATGTGGGAATCGTGCCGGATGACGGTCGGCGAATTTTCTCAGGGATCTCCCATGTCTCCCGACACTTCATTCCGCCACGGCTCCATACTGACATCATGTCACCCTTCACTAGCGCTGAAAACCTCGATATTAAGCGCTAACCAACATATCTCACCCTCACTCACTTTCTTTATTGATAGACGTATTAAAACACTTTAAGGGCATGGGCCCGAGTTTCTTCACATTTAACGGCAATAATTTTTTAAATCATAAATGGGAGCCGATATCGTAAAATCGCTTCGTAACTTTGTTATGGCGGATTTAAACTGCATACTCTAATTTTGTCGAGTCAGAAGACTGCAAAATAGTTGCTAATTGGTTAGTTAACAAATTTCCTTTTAATTGATAAATTAGCTCTACTCATCATACAGTTTGTCTCGAAAAATTACATTGCATAGTAAAACCAATTGGCAAAAAAGTTACGAAGAGAATTTACAACATCGACTCTCGTATGCATTTTAAAAAATAATTCTCTCGAAAGCCGAGAAACTCGGGCCCAAGCCCTTAACTCACCCCTACACAAATAAGCCAAACTGACCTTATTCGTACATATTATTCGTCACATACCACCTGGCGTGACAACATTTACTAAAAGTCATGTCACAGAATGGACAAAGGTATCCGAGTTGTTCTCAAACGAAACATAAGTTTCTGATAGCTCAATCATTAACGTATCAATCGTAGTAGACTATTTTTTTTTCAAGTTAGTTCCGTCGTCGAATCTTGTTGCTTTGCCGGAATAATATCGTGAGCTATACATATATTATAATAACTATTTAAATTATCAATACAATCGTACAGTGTACGGTTCTTAACACATCGATAGACGATAAACCATCTCAATTTCCTAAATAACTATATACAGTTAGAGGAAATAATAACTCGTATGCCTTTTCAAGTTTCTTCTTCTTCTATCAGATTTCATAGTTTCCTCACTGGTACATATTACGAACAAAACTCTGGAGTAATCCGACTTTATGCTCACATACAGACTTTTTCTTCATAAATACCTTCTTGCTGTAAGAACACGCACAAATATTTACCATTTTCACTGGAGGGGGTATTACCTCGTCACTATTACAATATCAACTCTCCCGACTGCTGCTATTCGCATCCTTGCCACTCTTTTAAATACAATTTTATCCTTACCTTAAATCTTGTTATATTATACCCAGTCCTCTTTGCATGCATGAGATTGTTTTCAGGCGTATTCATGCATTTCTCATGTCTTTGATAGTTTTAACAAATATTGTTTGAGAGATTATTGTAAGCAACCCTTTGTATTTCGTGAATTGAATTTGTATTTTGTCTCGACATGCAAACCGAGAGATTCAATTTTCTCACCTTAAACTATGGCGACTACTTTTCTAAACATTCAACACGTTCCTTGCCAAAGCATATAACTGTAGAAGGTTACAGTACGACCAGTAGCTTGTAACATTCTTCGTTGTGAAGGTTAGGTTTACATTAGTCAGAGTTATCGTCATTCAACATGGAAGATCCCGTCCACTATAGACGTTCACTTTTCACCAACAACAGACATCATAACGGTGTGCAATATGAATGTAAAATACAGTATACAGTAGTATACTAACAAGCAGGATTAAAATCTTGTGTGCGTAATGCTTCACTTCACCTCACTTTCATACATAGCACGTAACATAGAAATTAATTTCAATATTTCATACCTTCAAGAGTTTCTAACATAACTATTTCAGCTCTAATGTGCGTCTTTCTTTCCTTACAAGTTCCTATCACAATCAGACTTAAACCTAACCACTCTTATTCCTACCCATTCTTTCTGTGCTAAACACATCGATGTTGAGCGCTAACCAAAATATATAACTCACCCAAATATATATGTATACACACACACCTAATTACATTAACTTATATGATGTCTAACTAATTTACATAACAATCATTTCTATATTACTAGTCTTAGTTGACCCCAACTTTCTATCCTACACATGCATATCATAGTCGGACACAAAATATATCAGAACAAGAATTACATGAGTATATGTAGAAACAAGTTATTTCAGTTCAACTGTAAACATAGAAAGATTCATTCACAAATGTTTTATTCAACCGTTACTGCTAATAATTTTTAACCTGCTTTTAAATACCTGAGTTCATTATAATTCTTACCACCCTAAACTACAAGAGTGCTTTCACAAATATCACACTCAAAAAGATAGGCCTAAAGTTTGCTGGAAAAGTGAATATAGATAAGCGTCCCGTCGAACCCGGGTTAGGTAGGACGCGAGCTGTTGGTGCGCAAATAGTTACTAACGTCAAGTTTTACCGCACGCAAGACAACAAAGTGAATCGCAGTTGCAGAAGACTTTCTCGATGTAACACGGCGAGCCGATTTTGACTACCAAATATAAAATTAGAATTTCATTGTTACAATCCGTATTTGTCATGCCCGGTCGTGCCTCGGAGAGAAGTTTCGTGCAGAGTAATGTTTACAAAAGCAATCATTGTCTAGTTTAATATGTAAGGAGTCGGTTTGTAGGAGACGGCTTGTAGGAGTCACCTGTTAGGTGTTACTGTCAAACTAATTCAGATCTTTCCATCTCACCACTAATATATAATTCTCACTCTTTACATATATCATTTCAGTCCAAATTTAAACTCATCAATCAAAAGTATTAAAAAAAACACATTTCGAGTTTTCAGTAACAATACAACAAATACAAATACACCTAATTTTTCTACCCTATGCATACCTAATCAAGTCCAGCTTTAGCTTACATAACTACGATTACAAGTATATACTTACTAATGATAATCTTAACGCAAAAACTGCTTTAAGGCCGTAATCTTTCATTTATTTTAAACAATTGCATATAACTCGAATATTTTTTTTAAACCAAATACTTAGAAAAAGTGTGAGACTGTGCACAGTCATACGATACACAATTTTGCCAGAGCGTTTTTTTATAATATATCGTTTGCTAGCAAAAAGTTTTTTTGCTTCATTTTGACATATTTTGTAAACAAAATATGTAATATTTCAGGGTCAGAAATCTTAAAATACGTTCGGTGTATTGCAACAGAAAACTTCACGTGTAAACGATGATATATAAGTGTTAAAACAGTAAGAATGAATTTTTAAAATATGTATTAACTAGCAGCCGGCTGCGGCGTTGCGCGCGTGAAATTATGTAACGTAAACAGTAACTGTGGATAAAATATGTGCTGAAGGTATTTAACTGCTAGCGTACTCAATAACAGTGAACTATAATCAACTGTCTTAGCTCAGTGTAAAGAGTGCGCGCAATATGCTCGTATGATGTCATAGTATTTCCAATCGCAGAGTCTTGCACGGGATACGAACCAGTAACCACACCCCTCCCACACCACAAACTTTATACAATACCTGAGTGAATGCTTAAAGGCAGGCCGTGATGACCACGGTCGTAGAAGAACAGGTCTGGATACTCGCCTATCTACCAATGTATTTTGCTTGACCTCCTTGTTGTTTGGTTGTAGTTCGTATATTTTACCGAGAATGTTGTGTTTTATTGGCGCTTCAGTTAGGGCGGTCGGACTGAAAACCGCCCACATTTTTCCAGTGTTAAATTTATAAAGTAAATAAAGTTTTCTGGAGCCTTTTCTTAAATTTGTGAGCGAAGGAAGCATTTCATAAATTGATAAAAAAATACGTTTTGATAAATGGTTTATCTTAGCGGAAAGGAAGTGGGGGGAGTTAGAGTCCGACCGCCCTAACTGAAGCGCCAATAAAACAAATATTCTCGGTAACTTGGTGAACTGCAGCCAAACAACAAGGGGTCAAGTTTCCAGGCGAGTGTCCAGACCTGTTCTTCTACGGCCGTGGGGATAACAAATAACGTGTTACCGACGGCGTGTGCTGGAAACACTAGCAAATGTCACATTCGTATCTCTCTATTTTTTATTGTGTTTATAAATTTACAGACCGAATTTATCGTAAGTTAAAGGTATGAGAAAGTGTTTATTAAATTTTTTAAATGTTAACTTATGAAAATAATATAAAACAAAAAATGTCTATATTCTAAAATCACGATAACATTTCAATGTATACATAACATATACACCAGGGTCATAGAAGCATATATATATATACATATATGTGTGTGTATATATATATATATATATATATATATATATATATATATATATATAAACCTTGAACTACCCATAGAGCAATGTACTGCTGCAGAAGGAACAGCGCTCCTGTCGACGTGTGCTGCAACCAAATAAAACATCTCGTGTTTTTCTTTTATTAGTTACCTATATTACCCTTGTACAATATTTCGTGTGTACAGGCTACAGTCCAAAGAGGTTTTATTTATGAGTAGGTCGAAAAAAAGAAACAACTGTTGAATTACTTCTCCGTGATCATTCTCTTTTTTCGGGAGACTGTAACATTTTAATGCTTTTTACCTACATAACTTCCGAATTTTATAAAAACCTATATTGAATTGTAGATATTTACATAAGCTTCATTCTTATAAAAAATCATCTCGATATCTCAACGGGTACAAGCGGTACATATGACTATTTGAAATCACATTTTATTTATTTTTTGACAGCTTTCAAGGACGAATTTCAAAAAATCCTGAAATAACTTTGTTTTTTTTAATATATTTACGTAACATTTATTTTAAAGCAAAAACTATTTCAATATTTCCACTAGCTTAGGAGATATATGCGATTAATAAAAAAAAACAAGGCTAATTTTTTAAAGAGCTTTCAAGGACGAATTTCGAAAACTTGTAGTAATATATTTTAAGATATTTACTTAAGCATAATTAAAAAAATTACCTCACTATCTGAAACGGTTTAGGAGAAATCACAGGTTAATGAAAAATATATTTATGGCTTTTCACACTCTTCATTTTCGAATTTCGCAAAATTTAAAAAATTTGCGAACTTGCATTTCTTTGGGCAATATTATGAAGTTAAAAATTTATGATAGCATTCCCGGTTAATCAGACACTATCTTAAATGGTTTAGGAGAAAACACAGATTAATGAAAAACACATTTCACCCCTTTTCACCACCTTAATTATCGAATTTCGAAAAATCCGTTCTTAGTGGGTGCCTACGGGGCAAGGGGAAGCTTCCCTCAAAATTTCATGGTTCTAGGTCCAGGGTTTCGGGCTGTGCGTTGATGAGTGAGTGAGTCAGGACACTTCATTTTATATATTAAAATTTGCGATGAAAATCATTTTCGAAACCACTGGAAAGCTACAGAGCGAGGCCTTAAGGCTGTTCAAGAGCGATAAAATTATAATTTTGTATTTTTATGAAGTAGTATTAGTTTTGTAGACGATACTTGTGCCTACAGTTTCCTCTTAAAAAACAATTTTAGCTCTTATAATTTTCTCATATCGGGCGTCAAAGTCAAAATTTGCTTGTTATGCTGCCATGCAAATAGCGAAAACTAATTCATCTACTTAAATGAATATATTCACTGTGAACTAACATCCCATGAGCTCTGCAATAAAACATTTTAAAATACACAACGTAAAGTTTTGAATTTTTAAAAAAGATTGGAAAAGTACAGAAAAAATTGCAAATTCATATTTTTTAGTAAAAAAAAGTTCTTGCGATAAATCCTTCATTACGTAGCCCATGCCATGTTATTTCACCTTGAATTATTTCACTTACGTAAGTCAGTTGTCACTATTTGCATGGCAGCAGAACATGCAAATTTTAACTTTGACGCACCGTTATGAAAAAACTATGCGAGGTAAAATTGTTTTGTGAGAGGAAACTATACTCACAGGTGTCGTATATAAAACCAACAGTATGTCGTAGATATATAAAATTATCAATTTATCGCACTTGGACACCCTTAAGCCACCTCAGTTATGTTCACCCTAATATTTTATACACATAAACATTTTAATTCGTCCAATCATTTCCGCAAACAAAATAAGACATATCATTAACGAAGCCCTTTAGCCCTGATCAATAACAAATCTCGTCATGCCATACAGAACTAAACTGTACATAAGGTAGATGAAATTTTAACTAATCTCTTTGGTCCTGAATAAAATATAAATAAAACTACCATAGACATGTAAGCTGACTCCTAACTCATCTCAGAAAAATACAATTTATCTATCAAATAAACATTTTTCATTTATAAAATTATTACCTAATATTTCACACAGCACACATAATTTCTCCTGTGCGATGTCGTTTCTTATTCTCAAGTCCAGCACTTCAACTTTTAACTTACCCTTTTTCTTAATATTAACATTCTCACCAATTTTCTTTTAATATACTCCATGTTCACCTCCGATTCGTGTTCTGATTATTTAACATGGCGTACAGCAATATTTTTCTTATAAATAACACCTAAAGTTTAATGTTCCAAAATGAATCCCCAATTCAACTGAACAACGTTGATTTGAAAAATATATTTTATTTAATTTTGAGAGCATTTTGTTCGTTCGGGAAATTCTAGGCACTAATAATTCGTAACAAATGGAATTATGCCTACTTACACACAGATAGGTCGATTCTGCTTATTAACACTATTAAAATGTTACGTTTTAAGATACAGAATAGCACTTGTTGATAACTTAAGCGATTGGAACATTGTGTAAAATTTTTTTGAATGGCGGTCAAGTTGAAAAAAAAACCGTTATTTTTTTATTTTTATTAAATATTGTTAGTTTTGTAAACATTACTTGGTAGTGCAGCTTCTCTTTACAAAAAAATAGCTCGCATATGTTACCATAGTGGCATTTCAAATTTAAAATTAGCACGATTTTCGTTCTTATCCACATAGAAAGCAAATAGACATAATGAACTAAAAAAACGTATTGAAACCACATGTTACGAGCTCGACAAACCCATTAAAATTTGTATAAGGGATTCTTCTGTAACAGCCAAGGCAGTCAATAGATTTTTCGCGTCACAAGGTATGGGGACCAAGATTAAAATTTGCCTTCCCCCCCCCCCTCGCCCGAGCAACCGTAAGTTCTTAATTAAAGAACATCTTAAATATATTTGTGTTTATAGAAGCGTGCATCATGTGATTTAGACAGACGATAATAGCTCGACATTTAATATCAATTATAATACAATAACTTGAAAAGTGACTGTTGTGCTCACACGCATGAACACCAAGGCAGTGTGAACGAAATTGTATTAGCAGAGTATTTATAGATGAGCTGCAACTACAAATCACCCATTAATATTGAAAATGCTTCCCTAGTAGAGACATTAGTGTTGATGTTATTCAACCTGGTGTGGAGCAGTGGAAGACAGTTTCTCGCAGTTTTTAGTTTCATTGCATGAAAAGTTTTTGTGTGGACACTACCAACCCGAATTTTCAATCCATGTAACGGCCAGAGTTTTATCACGTAATCTACAGTCATGTCGTGGTATTCTGTCAGATTCATTATTATCTTCCAATATCACTTCATATTAAATAAACCTGTTTAATAATTTTGTGCGTTAATGATCATCCGATTGTGCTTTTATTTTCCAAATGGAGATGCCAGTTGAGATCTGGCTTGAATTGGAATAGAAATATAAAACTACTATTGCAATGTGAATATTAAATAGAAAAAAAAAATTTATTTTAAACGTGTAGGCGACCACTTTTTTTTCAAGAAGGGATTTATGAGGGAAGTGTATAATGATTTAAGGCCATGCCCGCTGGTCACTACTGTTTTTGCGAATTATTTGTTTAGATTTAAACGAGAGCAGATATCACAAATTTTTCTGGCGGTTTTTTAAAAAGGTTATTCCAGTGATATATATTTTTAAACAAGTAATTATAGGGATTCGAAAAAAAATGTCAACTGACCAGAAATTTTAATTACATAATTAGCTTAAAAATTGGTATTTACTGCCTTGAAAAATTTACCTAACATGGAGAAGACGGTTTTAAACAACATTGCCGAGCAAATGTTTTATATCTGCTCTCGTTAGGGCGTAAAAATTAATATAGTTAGAAAAGTATAAACAAGAGAGCACGACCCTAACATGTAGACTGTAATGCGTACCGCAATTTTTTAAATATATAACTGAAATGTATTAATAATGTGTAGCACATGGAAGCGTTGCATGACTTCAGAATTTCGTAATGTGTTTACCTGAACTGGTATGCCAATAAATAGTTACAATGATTATGTTTGTGATATTTGTATAAGTGAAGCAAAATTTTAATAATGGGATTGACTGTAACATTTACATCAATAGAACGCAAATCGGAAATTTCGGTGTCCGAAACAAGCCCTAACCACTTCTGTAACTGAGGTCATCCATCAGTTAGTATTCAAAATTAAGTTTTACAGTACCGCGTTTATGTTCTTATCACAATTTACTAATAATTAGAAGATAATCGTTGCATGACAAATTAACATATACCTCAATACGTCGTAACAAATAGAGTTCATTGTGAAACCAATACGATCGTTGTGTAGAAACTTAAGCATTTCTTTTTATTTATAAACGTAACTGGAAAAAATAATATTTATTTTTCACTCTATGTAAAATAAAGACGTTTACATTAAAAATAAAAAAATAACATTTCGTAAAATGCAAGTTTGATACACCACGTCAGTAAAAACCTTTCAAAAGAGCGTTACCCAATGTGTTTCCATCACAAATGTAGTATTCTAGTAAATAATTCTTCCGAAATATTTATCAATGTATATAATTTCTTCCATTAGAAATTGTTATATATTTAAAAATAAGTTTTACTGTACCTTGTTTATTTCTTCATAAAAATGTATAAATATTCCGAAAAAAATTATTGTGTAACAAATTAACATAACACATCTAAAATTCGTAACAAGCAGAGTTCATTTTCAACCCCAAACTGGTGTCGTGTATAATCTCCAGCGTTTCCTTATTGTTTACTCAGGTAACGGGAAAGGCATGAAACATTGTAAATGTGTGTTGAGTACTCTCTACTAAATTCGTTTTAAATGTAAAAATAATAATAATAACTTTTCGTATAACGCAAGCTAAACACATCACGTCAGTAAATGCTTTTAAAGAGAGTGTTAGCTACTGTGTTACTAGCACATGAGGCGATGAGAACCAGAGTGGCTTAACCCACTTTTTTGAGACATTGAGTTAGTGGCAGAAATAGACCAAGAATAATTTATATTTTGTTGTGCCAACATTTTCTAAACATGATCTTGTTACCCAGACAGCACTAGTGGGGCTAACTATTCTGGCACTTTTGAATTCCAAGAAAAAATAAATGTCAGAATGGTATAACGTAATATTGGGTTAGGCCACTCTGGTTCTCATTGCCTCATCGTGTGATAGTCAATACGTCCAAAATGAATGTAACTTACATGAATACAAACTAATTTCTCGCATAAATATATATTTGGATCAGAGTAGTTATAAATTAAAAATATCGATGATATTTATAAATAATATTCATAAATATCAATAATATCATATTTATATTTATTGCTCTGACAAACGTTTTCCCTTGTTATGTCTGTATCTATTTTAGCACCTTTCCCCACCATTTTACCAGCTAATATAACGTGCCAATAAAAGCACAGCAGAGTAGAGAAAAATTACATAGCCGCGAAGACATGTCGTTTGAAACAAGCAAAGAAGAAAGTTACTACAGATGAAACAAGTTCGTCTTGCAGTCTGTGAAAACACTTTCGGGACTGGACAGTTTGTACGTCCGTGTAACCACGCACTGTAAAGTATTACAGATACTTCAATAAAAATACTCAAATTGCCTTTCCTAGTATGCTTGTGCGCTGACATTTTTTAATTCTGTTTCAGTGCCATGGTTAAACATGCAAGTGTCAAATAGGCCACAAAGAAGAAAATTTCATGTAAGCAGTAGATTCGCAGCTAGCTTATATAGAGTGAATACAACTGCTTGAAACAACTTAGGTTTCTACACTTTTTTAGCTGTTAATCGGAGTCCAGATAGTTTCGTACGAATTTTAATGTATAACTTGTATGGCGTCTGTCATTATCTTCAAGATACAAAACATTGCAAAAAATGTTTTTGAAAATCTCTTTAATGTGGCTTAATACGTATCTATATAGGCTGCTTCATTTAAAACTAACTGGACATAACTGGACCTAATGTACAGTCTAATATATTAATTTGATACAGAATTTTCCACAGAAAAAAAAATTGGGCTGACACCCCTTATTCTTCAATAGTTTCACGCTGAACAACGATATCCCTTCACGTAGGCTCACTTGTTTGCGTATGCAGACAATACCATGTTACATTTCTCTGTTCCCCCTATAAAAATGTGCAAACTTGAATGTGTGACTTGGAAAGGCCCAACAGTGAGGTAATAAACTTAGCAACGCGCATTTGTTCCAAAACTTCATAATCAAGTCTGGCATATAATACAGCTTTAATGCCAACGATTCCGCTAAGTATCTGGGTCAGTAATTATCATGTTCTTTTGTTCCTGCTAATTGAAGGAGTGGCTATTTTCTGCTTATAATAATATATATAATACCACATGAGTAAGTACTGGTAATTTTCGTGAAATTATTATAGCACCACTTATTTTAAATGCATTATGTACGCATCAGAAGCTGTGCTTCGTGGTTATTGGCAGTGTTCTTTGTGCAGAGGAGTCGCATATTTGACTGTTCCAATGAGAACAAGGTTACTGGGACACTACACCCCGGTGATTTGTTGGTAGAATTCCACTACGTTGAGAGTTAAATACATCCAACAATTGACCAAGAAGCAGTGGCGCACGTGTGCACATCAGTCACTGAAACATATTGTAGCTGCATTTTTTTTTTCGCGGCTACTTATATTGAACAGAAACAAATTTTTAATCAACAGAGAGTTAAAAACTTGACAATGTCTCTCTCATTTTATTATCAGATTTTCATGGTGGCCTTTAACTGTTAGTAGACGAGTTATTAGTATGCCAGTAAAGTGTGAAGCTTGAATGTAATTAGGTTTGCTATTTGCCCACACTTAATTTTTCTGACACGAAATCAGTCATGGATGATAAGTTATATGACAAAACCACACACAAATTGACGTCATACGTCGACAGTGAGTTCATTAGAGAAGGAACACAACACAACTTACGTGACAGGGGCTGAGGGAGGCATTTGTTTAAAAAAAAAAAAAAGGTACCAGCATTTGCTTGGAGTGACCTAGGGAAACCATGTAAAAACCCTACGTCAACATGCGGGGACTGGGGATCGATACCGTAACCTCCCTAATTCGATTTCAATATGTTACAAATGTGCAACCTCACTCGGTGACAACCTTGAATTCGGGGCATAGGGAAGACAAAATAACTGGTTGGCAATATTTAATTGATGTAATTGTATATATATCACTACGGTGTTACTCATTGAATTATTTGTTCTTACAGAACTATTATATATTATTGAATGCCAGTACAAAAATATCGCTTCCAACTTTAATTCCAGAGGATCCGGGTTCGATTCTAAGTCTGGCCGTCCTAAATACAGTTAACACTTTACGTTGCTTTATCTTTCTAGAATTTACGTCTCGTTGAGAGCGTGATTCATAGAGAAGGATACACGTATTTTTGTATTCCATGAAAACTAAATAACACCCATGCATTACCCGAGACTTGAATCCATAACCTTTCGCACCGCAGGCCGGCGCGCCACGGGCCTGTGCCACGGAAGTCAGCTCAGATTTCAATGGTTTCCTGAGATCACTCCAGGCAACTGCCGGGAAGATTCATTACAAACGCAGTGGCCGTTCCCTTCTACTAGATCTATTTAAAGTGTTGTACTAATTCAATTTTGCTGTTTAAGAGGTAATGAAAGCAATATAAATAGCAAGTAAAATAATTACGGAACGTGTCTTACAGAAGGTAATATACATTTCATACTTCAGTGCAAGTTATTGACAACTTGCAGAGTGATATATTTAATTCTTCCTTTAACTTAGATGACAGGGTAGTTACGAAGCATTTCGTAACATACCCAATCAAATGCCCCAGTTTTGGTGGCACGATGTCGTGGTCAGCACTGACGGTCAATAACAGAGCGACTGTATCTCGCGGCCTCCCAAATTCACCCTGATAGGTGAATTTCGCTTGCGCTGCGTGTTTGTCTAGGAACACAGGCGTTACAATTGTATAACAACCGATTATACCCGAAGTGGACTTTAACTGTTTCAACCGCTCATTTATTCTGAATATCACTGTACGTAGCTAACGTAAGTGTATAGAAATGAAAATAAGTTTTTACAACACAGTTTCTTGTGGCGTATAACGGCGCTGACGCATAGACGTGTTTGAATGGTTATATTTTATTTCATGATGTAAGCGTACAAGTTTCATCCAATAGGAACGCAGTAGAAATTAAATAAACTTTCTGCACAACAACACGTCTGTATTCGTAACTTAGCAATTGATATGTAAGCATCTCTGGCAAAAAAAAAAAACTATTGTGTTTACAATTTGATACACGTGTTTTTAAAAACTACATATTATTTTCAACTTGAGAGCGTTTGTGCAATTTTTAAGAAATTGAAGATTCAGTTGCTTGATTTACAGGTAAGGTTAAGAAGTTAAAGTAATATGCAAATTTGGCCCATTTGTTGTATTAGTATTTATGTAACACGAATTTACGAGGAATGCCTAAGCAAATAACTGGCTCTAAAACATTTTCAAGACAATAAGGCAATGCAGTTTTAAATATGTATAAGAATGCACGTCGTCACATACTTTACTACGGCCACAGGAGGAAAAAAAAGCAAATATGGACACCTTAAGAAATTTACAATAGCTAAAAATCACGACTTACCTTAGATCAGTTAGAAACGTAAAAAAAAAGTGGCCTATCCATAAAACCCGAACAAAAATAACGAACAGCCGGCAACTGCGGCCATTTTCGAACATGCCTTCATACACACACAAGGTCGTCGTAAACCACAGTTCTTCGTTCTTACATTCGTAAGCGTTATTACGGTTACGGTCATGGCGTACATTTTTGCATCGTAAACCGACATTGAAACTTACGAGTTAAATCTTTTTATCGATAACTTTGTGAAGCTTTGAACCGCGTGGTCTTCAGAACGGTTTAAGATGAAATGGTTTAGGTATGCAGCAATGCCGAAATGCACAAGCAGGCGAAACTTTCGTCCGTGGAATAAAAAATACGCCAGTCATATACGCTGTGCGCACGATTGCCACTTCTGAAACTCTGGGAGTGACACACCAGATGTTGAACAAAGCCCACACCCGCCAATTCCTCGTATGCCCTCGGAGGCCGTGCTGTCGCGAGACCGAAGGCCGAAGCTTCCATAACTCGCTGGGTTTTTGTAAAATCGAAAGCACCTCGACAGACTAGTTTTAAATCATTGGAACGGTGGCGGGGTGCATGTGACTGCTTTAGCTGGGCTCCGGACCGGTATTTAAAGCTGAAGGGGGATTGTTGCCATAATTAATATATTACGTGTTTGTGTAATCGGCGGGGGAGTTAAGGTCCCCTCCAGCTGGCTGGAGTGATGTAGTGTCGCGTTGTTATGTACTAGTGAGGTGTATGTTGTCGTCAAGTGACTAGATATACTCGTAGGGTAGTAGTGCGTGAAATACCTGCAATCACTGTGTAATGCATGGAGATGTTTGTTACAGAGAGAGAAAAACCCTTATAAAAGAATTAGTGGAAATGTTTAGCCGCCTGGACCTGAAACAGAGAGCCATCAAGTCGGTACGTTAGTACCGTATAATAGTCCTATCCTTGGCTTATCCTAGTGTGTAAATGTAACAGTTAATTCCAGGAGGCTAATGGCACTGTGACAGTGTACATCCTCCCCCCCCCCCCTACCAACATCAAACATACCAACAACGGCCGTGCTACGACGTAGGCGCATGACAAGTTGTCTAACAACAGGCGTTTAGTTTGTACAAGTAAAATACAGTGCTACGATCTACTGAGCCAGAAACTCACCAGAGCTGGCTAGAACTCAATCTAAATATTAATCGCTGACTAATTCATGTAACACTTAACATTAGAACATCATCAAGTCTAAGAAAAAACATTTAGATATAATATCAACTAATCTTCACTTCCCTTGTCAAACCCTACAAATTTCGTAACATAATAATTTATTCGGATCAGATATAGTCATATTCATTAGGGAAATCTCCATTATTTTAAGTATTATACACAGAGTCCCGCGGTAACTCCAAACACTGGATGCGAGGTATTATTGTATTTAAGTTATAACACATTGGCGTACAGTTTATTTATATGCGTACGAGTCATTTAACTGTTCAAATTACAATTTTATTTTAGTCATGAAGAAATCGTACAAATTAATCGTATCTCAATAAACAAATTCTGTATTCGTAATAAATAAAATATTATGCTGCAGTGCCTTTAAAGTACAGATTTTGAAAGGAAATTTTGATCCTGGTTTATTCGCACATATTGCACTACAGTTATCACACTGGTAAGTCTTGTAAGCGATAAGGAACTTGCCGCAATACTTGCATTCACATTCCGATTAGCGAGAAACCTTAACTTTTCATGTGTTTTGCTGTGTTTATGGTAAAGTAGAGTAAATGTTTACAGGAGGATTGTTTCTACGTGATTAATTGATGCGTAACATTGCTCTCACAGTACACTCATGACACAATAGAGTATAGGCATGATGTATCATACATACCGCTTAATGACAGCTTTTAGTTGAGCAATGTAAGTGTTGACCAAAGTATTTTATCTTTCAGGTTATCATGATGGACGAGGAAAAACAGAGAAGTAAGTTCGAGCAGGTATCGACATTGATAATGTTGGCCCGCCAGTCTGGCCAGGTGCTCTGCGTCGCAAACAACTCTGACGTAGAAGTGTCAGCAAAAACTGACATTATTGTCACAGGTTAGTGTAGCTGTATCAGCAGTGCTGCGTCAATAATATTGTCCTCACACCAAATAAGACATTCAAATATCAAGTTCCCTAGCTTTACTCAGCATATTCTTGCAGGAACAGATCCGACTCTCGGCAATTTGCAGGCCGGGAAGGAAGGGGGATGCCTTTTAAAAAGATGTAGGTCTACTCAGTTCCCAAGCAAAAAAAAAAAAAAAACTGGAACTGTTATTCGGGGTCCTATCCCGGTAAAGTTTATATGTTAAAGTGTTTGAAATTGTGATATTTAAAGAATTTCCAAAGCAGAAATGTTATACACAGCTTTAAGAAACAGTAATATTTTAATGATCAATTATGCTTGAAAACATTGTGATATAATAGGGTAACACTGGCACTCTGGTTCTGCACCTATCTCCTAGTTACATTTAAGTAATTTGCACGATCATATACATACATATATAATTTGTGTGACAGATTAATTAATAACTGAAAATTATCTGAATTAATTCTCTACTACGTAATTTCACAATTTTAACGTGTACTTTACAAAACGTTTCACTTTACTTATCAATATCTGAGTTCTTGGTCGAGTACGTTATTCGTTTTAAACATAACTGCAGCCAGGAACTATGTTCCATTTTTTCACGTTATTTCACAAGGATTTCGTACTACGCAAATCTAGGCTGTTGAAAATATAATTAATAATTTCGTACGATATAAGTATAAAACACATGCAGCTCGAAAAAGCTATAAATAAGTGATTTAAAAGCCTATAATTTCCTTTTTTAAGTCAATATAAAAAACAACAGTTGGTAACTTATCTGTTTTTTTTTTTTTGTAAAATTGTATGTACAAAACTATTTACAGAGTTACTAATTTGTCTATCGTATGTTATTTTTCTTCGTAACTGCATATACGAAATTCCGGTGACACAAAATAATATATTAAAAATGCGTTACCGTACGTGGAAAAATATCTGTTCACTCACTGACGCAGCGAACAAAGTTTATCAGATTGAATTTTTGGCATAGTTGCTTAAAAAAACTGTTTTGAGTTAAATGTTTTAGCTTCGTTTAATCCCTTGTTACGGAGTTTTGCAGTGTTTCGAAAATATTTTTTTATTCCTACCTAATACTCATATCAAAATTTAGCTGCACAATTTTGACACTTGTATGTTATAATTTGTAGCTAAATTTTTTTGTTTAATTATATTGAACGGTTTTCTAGTTTTCATTACCCAAAGTACCACGTTTTTCGTTGTGTGAAAATAAGCATAAATTAAGGAAATTATTTTTTTGCTGGCGAATGGTACATTATTTTAAAAAATGCGTCCACAGTATTGTGCATCGTGTGATTGCACATTGACTCAATTTTTTTTAAAAACTTTTGCTTAAAAAATATTTGAGTTATTGGCACCAGTCTGAAAAAAAAAAAAAACTCGGGAACAAGCCCTTAAGAGTAATCACGCTTTCTAAATGAAACACTCGTACACGATACTTGGTATCGTTCATTTGCCAAAATAGTTCTCAGAATATTTAAGGTTTTTTCGTAGGTATTCTAAAGGTATGATTCCTAATGCGCGACCTGTATTTTAAGACCAGGTTAGAAAAGTACAGAATATCCTTCTATACAAGTACAAATTGCGTCTACGGCATTACAACTGCGTACCAGAAATATCTACTCTAACGAGTATATCGAGTAATGTTATGGTATTGATACTGTTGAACAGTTTGAATGGTTCGAATGAAAACTGTTACGTGCGTTACATTCGCGTGTAAATATAGAAAATGTAATAAAATAAATACACTGCCGTTACGTTTCATTAGTAAAAGAGTCATATTTCATATTTGCTTAGTGTAAATTATGTGGTTAAATAATAGTTTACGTAACTATACCTAGAAGAACGAAACTGAAAATACAGCCACATATTTTGTTTATTTACGCATATGTACGTCACTGACGATGTGCAATACAGCCACATATTTTGTTTATTTACGCATATGTACGTCACTGACGATGTGCAACTGCTTGGTAATAGCAATAATAACGAACAAATTTGCTCACAAAATGTTAAATAAATGGCAGAAACCAGCACTGTTAGGTCAAAAATGTTTTCCATGCACAAACAGTAGGTGATGTCGGTACTCACAGAAATGTGTTTCAAAGTGCAGTCGTGTTATTAAGTCCAGACTGCAGTTCAAAATATTATTTTACAAACAATGTAGACTAAGATAAACGTGGCACATATATCATTCGATAGATCATTTTTACTTTATTGCTCTTAAATATTCGTTAAAATACATTGTCTCTTACGGTTGAAACAAAGTTTACGAGCTACAGTGACCGTGTCCATAATCCTTCATACAACAAGGGCTTAAATATACTGAGTTGAATTGTTTGCCTGCGCAGTATACGGAATGGCCACTCTCTGGATAGAGCAATACATTTAAAGTTCAAAGTGAGTTATAAACACATTTAACTTATTCAGTTTAGAATATATTGCTGAAGAAGTTAGCACGTAATATGGATGTGGGCTGTTCACATTGAACTGCGCACACCTCGGTATTTTAAATAACTAAAACTGTATTTCTTTGTGGCCAAATCTATTAAGTTTTGAGCGTAATGGAAGATTTCACAATAACAACAGTACAAATAAATGCAAAACGACTGAAATAAATATTTAAGAAGTGCTCAAGGTTAAAATTTAGCTTTCAAAGAAGACTGTTATAACAAACGTTTAATAAACGTAACGTCGCACCATAATATTAAGTGCACAATTTTGATTAAGAAGGTTGTGAATGACTTCGACCTGATGTTTGTGGTGTTCGTACGTCAGATAATCATGGGATGGCACGGGTTGGTCCACAACTGCTGGAAAATAATCAGAGATATATGTACCACTATTGTTGGTCAACAGCGCTGTCAATATCTGTATTATTTAGTTCGTACGCTATTGCTATCAAACTATTTTAATTCAGTTTGTTGCTAAGCCAGATATTTTCGTCAAAGAATACATACGTATGTAATTGTTAGTATGTAAAGAAGTGCTATAACGCAAAGCACATTCCAATAATTGGTCAAATATTTTGTAAATAAATGCGTTGTTTGTTGGTAACTAGTGATCTTGAACTTACATTATTTTCACATTTTCTTATTTAATGAGGCAATTAACTGTTTCACTTACAAATTATGTTCAGTTTTACACTAATCTCTTTCAGTCACTACTGAAGCACATTTATGTCTACAAGAATTTTATCACGCCTGTATTACACAGGACTTACTTTGAAAGCCCCACTTATTAAGTTTTCAATAATCATTCTGCACAACACAACCTGCATCTGTCACCAAAATTATCAAACCATTCCGGTAATCAGGTCGGCGCGAACAACCCGCGCAGATAAGTATGTAATTACTTCCTCTGTATGTGTGAGTTTCCACTTGATAACATGTGTACGATTATAAAATTATGAACTGGACTGAACTAATTAGTGGGGGGCGGGGTTGAATAGTGAGACAATTTCCTTTTCTCCGAGGCAATCCGGGTTCGATTCCCGGCGAGGTCGGTCCCCGGTTTTTCGCATGTGAGAATCGTGCCAGACACCGCCGCTGGTCGGCAATTCTTCTCGGGGATCCCCCGCCCTTTCATTCCGGCTCTGATCAACGCTCTCCTTATGTTATCAGTAGGACTGGACATTTTCGAAATTTCAGTAACCTGTATGCTAGAATCCATTTTACCATGCATACTCAAGTCACGACTATCCGTCAACTAGCTGCTACTCAGTGGAACAACAGACAATGAGCGAATTAACGGGGCTTGAGTATTATTGAACAACTGATTCTAGCCTGTATGTCATTGAATTCACGAAAATGTCCAGTCCCTCCAGCGCTAAAGACCTCGATGTTGAGCGCTGGTCAAAATCTCTCACCCACTCACTGAACTAGGACTGGACTTAATATTACATCGAGCAAACTTGAAGTAAACGTGGGTTGAAACGCGTCTATATTAAAATTTTCGATCAAGATTGACATGTCAACGCGAAGTGAACCCAGAACTAGTATTGATTAAAAAAAAATTTTGCCAAATATTGAAATACAGAACAAAATAACTGTAGAAAATAAAAGATGCGGACGTTTGTAATTACGTTTATTTAACTTATTTCTCAGAATATTTAATTAGTTTTATTTTGCACGCCCCAATATTTTTATAATATAAGATACTTTTTTTAGCGCTAGCTCGCGACGATACTTAACCTCTCGCTATTCTTTCAAGACACGTATAGCAGCCATCTGTCACGAAAAAGACACTGGTCCGCTGTCTTGACATGAGCAAGAAAATGCTGGGCCATTAACGGCTCAGTGATCGTTTTCAGACAGTGAGAAAATGTCACGAAGAGGATAACAGCCTGCTATATTTTTAAGGTCGTCTAAAATATATTGGCAGGAGGATGCCTGGTTGTTAACTGTGAAGTGTACTTTTTCAGACAGCATATATCTGTAACGAAAATTAATATACCAGTCTAGTAGTATGATTTGGTTCGTCCGTGGACAAGCGGCTGGCGGCTGTGGGTGAGTGGGTGACCTTCACCTTTGACCCTGTGACCTTTGACCTCATGACCTCATGACCTTTGACACCTGAAACCCGACACCCCGACGCCATCATGTTTCCGGACGCCATATTGATTTCCGCCCGCCTACTTGTTTCCGGCCGCCATCTTGAATGACGTAAATTTCGAAAAATTAAAAAAATTATTTTTAAAATTTAAAAAAAATTTAAAAATTAAAAAAAAAGTTTCAAAATTCTGCCATTTTGTTCCGACCGCCATCTTAGGGGTTTCTTCCGAGTCTTCCAAAAAATTTTGATTTTGCATTCCATCCTAACCCCACATGCATTAAAAAATTAATTTAATAAAAATAAAATCTTTTAAAATATTTTATATAACAATTATTTAGTTTAAAAAATGCATCGGGCATGCTCAGCTAAGCTCGTTAACCTTCGGCAATCTTCGGCCATGTTCGGCAACCCTCGGCTCGACCTTGAAGTTATTGCTAATGCCGCCATCTTAGAGCAATTGATTATTTAATTCGAGTGTTGTACTTTAAATAAGGTTCACAAGCTATGCAGTATACATGTATTCATAACACCTAAGATTTTTAATAACTAAAAATGTAAAATCTATCTATATTATTTATTATTAAATTTCTTGCGCCCCATACCCGATCAACATAACACCTAATATTTTTAATAACTAAAAAAAGGATCTTCGGCATCCAGCAGGGAACTGACTATAGTTTTGTATAACCATGCAGTTATCTACAAAACCTTCCCCTCTCCCCTCCTTTCCCCTTTTCGACGCCATTACTGCTGCAACTGTCAGAACTTGTCCCAGCTTCTCTTCCTGCATCACATGACCTTGAACAGTCATTCCACTTCCCCCTCCTTTCCCCTCTCCATCACCAGAGCTGCTGTACCTGTTTGAACCGGTCCCAGCTCACTTCCCCCCTCCTTTCCCCTCTCCCTCACCAGAGCTGCTGCACCTGTCAGAACCTGTCCCAGCTTCTCTTCCTACATCACATGACCTTGAACCATCATTGCACTTCCCCCTCCTTTACCCTCTTCACCACCATTACTGCTGCACCTGTCAGAACCTGTCACAGCTTCTCTTCCTACATCACATTACCTTTAACTGACATTGAACTTCCCCCTCCTTTCCCCTCTTCTCGACATTACTGCTGCACCTGTCAGAACCTGTCACAGCTTCTCTTCCTGCATCACATGACCTTGAACTGTCATTGCACTTCCCCCTCTATACTTCCATCATTGTCAGTCAAATCATAACCAGTCCCAGCTTCTCTTTCTGCATATACTGGAGTATAAATAGCTACTTGAGCCATGTGTTTATCATGTTGCCGCCCATCATCGTCACCTACTGCAGTTCTCGTCATGTTTTAGTTAGATTTTTATCATTAAGTCTGCTCAGATCTTTTCATGATGTGCCACTGATAGCTCAAATTACTTTTTAAACCTGTGTATACCTTTTTAGTAACCTTTCAATTATTTGGTTTTACAGATTTACATGTACTAGAATTCTGAAAGTGTATACATATTTTTCCCCTGTACCTATTCTGTAAGTCTATTTCACATGTTTTTGTTTAATTTCCTAACATTTATACAGTTACTCGGTATGGTAATAATATGCCTTGAACAGTTTCACAATGTAGTCTTGGTGGAGTCTCGTGACTTCTGC